>JACSZP010007951.1:0-20185 GCA_016161895.1 Pinna nobilis | reverse complement strand
AAAAAGGGGTCAAATATCTAGTACGCTGGAAGGTTGATCTGGGTCTCTATGCGCTTGATCGATGATTCACACCAAGATAACACGTATTATTCAATATCTAAACGATACTGGTGTTTCATAATTTTGGGGGTTTATTAGACTTTTTTCTTTGTATACAATACTCAAGTATTACCATGTAATTGTTTAACATTTAAGTGACTAAAGCTTGGTTACCCACATCAGTCATATAAGAAAAGTTTACATACACGATAAAAAAAAAGAAATTTTGCATGGTATGCTAATTCATCAATCCGTGCATTTGCCTTGCTTTTATAAAATATTTTCAAAATTTTCTTTTTACTCACTTACGTACCATGAAAGCATACTTCTAATCGTGAGGCTCCATGTAACAGTAAGTGTCGGCACTTTAAAGAACCACCCTATTGCTCTACGGCCATAGGTGGCGAACATTTGCAACTTTTGTCATCCTTTACCGGCAGTGTTTCTCCATACAAGTGAAAGATTCTAGATTGAGACGAAAAAGAGCAATGCAACCAACCGATTATTGCCCATTCATCACCTTTGCGTAATCTGGAAGGTCAACCTCTTATGTCAGTAATGCAAACGGTCTAGTTTAAACGTACTGTATATGTTTTATAACGTCTCATCCCAAAATTGCCTTTAGTTGTTATAGTTGTATTATATATACTAGTTATTGTTTATAACCAAAACGTCTTGAAAAAGAAAATAGTGCTTGACAAAGAAATTCTCTTCAATATATGTTTATTCATGAAGTAGAAGCTGAGAGAGCTTTAACTGGTCATAAACATAATGTATACCAATGAATGATGCAGGGACAAGTTGATTTCACTCTCCGAAGAAACCCTAAGAGTAGAAAACGCATTACAATCAATTGCACATTCAACAGGACGCATTTGTAATTATTTACGATATCTGATTCGAAAAGACTTTGCTTTGTATACTTATGACTGATTATTGCTTTATATTCGAAACGACACTACTTGGTATACTTATGACTTGATAATTTTTATTGGTCTACAAATAACAAAGAAATTTACAGTTATTTGATTATATCTTTAAGGACTGTAAATATTGCATATTACCTTTAACCCTCTTCGATAAAATCATTTGACACTAATACGGGGATTTGGTACATAGCAATAGGGAACGCAACAGTGTTAGGTTAGATAATTTTATCTTTATTAAAAAAACTGCAAAACGTATCGCTTTATGTGTATACAGGATTACAGAGTTTACCAATTACACATACAATTTCCGAATATTGTATTTGAGAGGATCTCCATAGCCAAATAGAATATTATCTTTTTTTCAGAAAACTCTAATTCTCGCTTGAATCCGTCTATTAGACGAGATTGAAATTTATCCGGAATACAGTCTATGCTTCATAGTCAGAAAAACAACTACTGGTAAACTGATCTCAATGTTTCACAATAAAATTTCCAGTTTTGGATAATTGCCAGTAATATTTCATCTGTCCGTAAAGTCTATAAGGAGTGTAATTCAATAAATGATGTGTTTCTCACAAGAGACCAAACTGAGAGAAACTGTTTTAATTGTCTTTCCCTGACACATAATTTCAAAGAAATAAAAAGCCAAGCTTCAACCTTTTTGCGACCTAATAAATATAGAATATTTAATAAATTAAATCATTTATAATATACAATATTTTTACAACAAATCGCTGGTGGTGCATCTAATTACGAGCTGTAAACCGTATTACAGATTAACTCGAAAACGGCCTTTGCATTGCAAAATTCATTTGCTCGTTGTTCGAGTAATTTAACATCTAGAATTTCTATTCACACTTTAACACGGGATTGGCGCCACCATACGACTCGGACATGAATCCTGAGCACGGCATGAAACAAAATTGGCCATCCCTGTCTTTCGGATGAGACAGTAAAAACCGAGGTCCCGTGTCACAGGTCACAGTAGGTGCTGGCACGTTAAAGAAACCTCCCTGCTCTACGGCCATAAGTGCCGAGCACAGACAAAATTTGTCGCCCTTCACCGGCACACGGTGACGTCTCCATAGGAGTGAAATATTCTTGAGTGGGACGTTAAACAACAACAAAACAAAACAAACAAACAGAACACAAACAGAACAAAATTTGTAAAGTATAATGGAAGAAGAACCGAGGGATATTTGAAAACCAAAGTCCTAAAACATGACAAGTCTAGGATAATGATGGTCTCAACGTGGAGAACAAACACAATCCCTAACGGGATGGGACCAGGTGTCCGGAAGGAGTCAGCGTCCCCCGTTTGCATGCCACACCCGTCGCAAAATTTCGAATAAAAGCAAAATGAAAAAAAAAATGAATTAAGAAAAATGATAATCATAATCATAAACCAACTTACCTGTTTTCTCCTCCTCGTTTTTAATTATCCTGTTAAGTTGATTTGACAATCTTCAAATATGGCTGATCGTATAAAACTTATTTCCATGTCAAATTTTCTTTCAATAGTGCTAGAGACATACAGGTATGTTTCCTGACTGAACATTATGCACTCAATAACTTATTAATTTTGATACAGATATTCCGTGAATCCACCTGTGTCAGTTCATTCGTTGACAGGATATTACGTTTTGTCTTTTTATCTTATAGACTTGGAACATTTAAGGAAACCTACTTAGGCCAACCGAAATGGAAATACTTTTGCTTCATTGAAAACAAAGGCGCCAATGAATATAATACATAAGGAAAGTCAGGTGATAATATATAAATCTGATGAAAATTGATCGAACAATGACCTTTTATGTTAATAAATGCAAATAAACATTTCGACTAAAATCAGCGGTTTTTTAAGTTTAAGTTTGGTTATTTAGCTAAGTAACCAGGCGCCTGTTCAAGGGACTCAAAAACTAACTATACTATGGCATTCCCCTTTTCATTGAAAAGTAGTGAAATAAAGGGATTTGGGTCACAAATCTGATTTAAGTTCCATTGAAAAGGATTAATATTGTACATTACTTATTCTGTAAAATGAATATATGTTATATATCGACGGGTGTGAATTTTAGAATATTTGCAAGTAAAGCCATATGACTACATCATGTTAAAAGCGCAAATAAGCTCACATGTACAATATATTTGTGTAAAAAGAATCTGGCTTTATATTGGCGGGAGTAAATTACTAAGCTCTCTAAAAATAATGTTAAATATAACTTGAATTTAACAATACAGTTTTCTGTAACAGTATTAACAGTCTTAAATAGGACAAAAGATAGATTATAAGAAATCCTCACAAGTTTTAGTGAAGAAGAGGGAAATCCAAGGAGATGGAATATTTTAGAAAACTACTAAATATTCAAGTCTTCAATTTTGCTACCGTACTAGATAAAATCATCATCGAATAATTTACTCCCATCAAATATCATGACCATATATACTTTCATTTACCATTTCTTTTCAGTATCCATAATATCCGACTGAATACAGCATTGACACCTACCAAAGCATTCACCCCTCTTCAATCCCCGGGTAGGATTTTATAATCCTGAATGAAACAAAGCACACAGGCATTACAACAAATGAGTATATCTTTAAAGGCACATTGCTTCAGACGAAATCAATGATTTTAATTTTGATATACACCCGCATGTTTTAGTTTTCTAAATATGAAAACAAATGCTAGACAGGTTACCGTTCCTAAAGCAACATTTGAAGGCTACAGATCGGCGGTTACGGTAAATGTCGCAAAAACTTGGTTGGATGTAGTATCCGTATCTGCTACCCGCTGTTTATTTGATGAATTAAGCGAATTAGTTCATTCCGGTCTTTGAAATATTCAATTTTATTGCTTGTTGTTTTTGATGATTGATGACGAATATGCGTGTTTGTATGAACATCTTTGAAGAAAACCTAAGTTAAATGTGTTTAGTCGTAAAAGAAATTTCTGTAAATTGGAGAAATCCTCGCGGGTGATTAAGGTGAATAATATTGCATTCCTTTAATCTCATGATATTTTGATTTTGGAAATGTCAAAATTATGTAAGGCGTTACACCTCACGCCTCGGATCAATTTACCTGGATTGTAGTATTATCCTTTCTTTAAGAAAAATACCAGACATTAGAGATAATCAAGTACCTGACATTTAATTTAAAAATCGCTTGGTTCTCTTTTATGTACCGTGTTGTTATAGATCGGGTTGATGAAGTTTGTTCAACGTTTGTGTTTGTTGTTGTTGTTGTTTATACCTGTTATGTGTCGCATAATTATTTTAGCCGTATGGTTGTGACATCAAGCTGACGATAAATTTGTCCAATGCTAAGAAACTCGGGCTTTACTTTACTACTGTCAAATTCTAGAGGCAGAAAATATTCATGCTGCAGGTAAGGCACAAGTTCTCAGCCTCATGATCTGACGGGAATCACTTTATCGCGTAGCCGATGTTTTTATATAATCGTGGCTTATGATTTACAATTTTATTATAGATATCTTTTATATCATTTGCTTTCGTTCGACTTTATTCGAAAGGTTTGATCCGGTCACGACTGCGTTGTAACGTACGCCTAAAGACTACAGGACCGATGTTTCTACATAAGAAATTGAAATAGTTGTTTTTAGAATGAACATTAAGCAATGGGGATGTCGTGTTAAGGCACAGGGCAAGTTTTAAATTAAAACCAATGACTACATTTACATTGAATACAGATTTGGACATAGGTAGAAACTGATTTACCACGCATCAACTTGATCAATCTTCGATGCAATCGAAATAATTTCATAAATAGCATCAAAATAGACGATTAATGAAGATCACGTGATGATAACAGGTATAACCATTACGTGGATTCGAACTACATACCTTTAAAGTCTATCATCCGAAAAACTTGCTCACAATTAAAGGTAGATGATACTCCTGATGATATCTGATAATACCGAATACTTCTGGTCTCTCTCTTAACTATCACATAACAAATATAATTACATCTCGGATGGTGTCCTCATCTCTTAACTTAACATTATCTATTTATTTAGGACTTAAAAGGCTTTCTGTTTATGAAAACCTCCCAGGGATCGGGATTCTGTCGATATTTCAAGTCATTTGTTTCTGAACTTGAGACAGGTAAGATCTCTGGTACTTAAAGTCATAAAGTGTTTTGGGGTTTATATCAAATATATGACGCATAGCATTAGCTCCTTTTTAAGATGATAATTCTCTTGTAAACACTGATATTTATGCCAAATCTATGTTTTTTTTGTCGATACCATTGGCTTTCATGATACTTCTTTCTCGTCGTTTAGATAAATTACATCCCTTTCTGTAATGCTGGAATCGATTTTTGTGTTAGAATTATAGCTTATCAAAATGGATAAGTTGAGGTGAGATTCAATTATTAAATTTTCTTTACCAGTGTTAGTAACTATGATGAAAAAACGTTATATTGTACAGATGCATAGGGGATTATATTATCATGCTTATATCCTCTGAATGCTACTTTTTAGCTGGTCTAAGGGGTTCTTTCTTGATACCAACGTGTGTGATATACGATCTGCTGAAAGAGAATGCGAAGTGTTAAAGGCATGTATAACTGCATTTGAAAAAAAAAAGTGAAAAAGGAGATTTAGATAAATCAGTAGACCAACACTTGTAGAGTTAAAGAGAATGTGATTTCTAATAACAATGTATAGTTAAACCTGACATAGCGACCATATGAGTTAAAGGATATTTGTCTTATGTGACCAAATGTGCGTTTCCAAAAATGGCGATTCTTAAAAATATTAATCACCTGGATTAAGAGACCGCCTGTCATATATGACCTTTTTTGCTCCTACCTTTGGACTGTCTCTTAAAACAGGTTAGACTATACAACACGCGAGATGGAGAATATATGAATATACATTCACGTGTATACGTCAACTACTTTTCTACTCTGTGTTATTCCGGCCTCTGCAGCCTACCAGGTTCGTGTGCAGGGAGATAACTCTAATAATTCTTATATAAGTTGCTGGCATTGACAGGATAGCAAGTTTACAAAATCCATGATAGAAATATTAGAAAATCTTTTACAATCGTTTTGTGGATTTTTGTATGCCATCCCGTATGCCGATTAGCAAATATGCATTACTGAATGTAGTAGATATGGTCTTAGTTAAAACATTTTAAAATCATATGATAATTATTCTTCAATAATATGTAGTGCGTTTTGTAAAAATGAAGATATATTTGGGATATTCGAAACTTCCAGTTCCAGTAGAACAAAACATGTTTGTAATAGTAATGATTTCAAGGTGACACAATTGAGAATCCATATTCATATTTCATATCAATGAGTGAGTTCCCGGTGTCAACCAAAAATTCATTGACAGATTTAAGCATTCAAAGCCTTGTCTTTCTTTTGTTGCTTATTGTACTGTAGTTTGGAAGTCGTCACAAAAAGCATTAGAAAAGCCTGCCCTTGTATAATATATAGTCTAAGAGGAAAACTCGTTTGGTAGGAGAATACTGGATATTGCATCTCGTCCACGGTAAGTCCATGACGCGGAAATCCATTTCAGCTAAGAAATTACAATTGAGCATTCCTTTATACTGTGGATTTATCTCTTTTTCTTGAATTCTACAGTCTAACTCGCCCTAATGACCAACGTATGTGACCTACATGAGTGGGTCCCAAAATGTTTTTTCTCTTAGATAAATCACATAAAAAACGAGACCACCTGTGATAGGTGACCCTTTTTGCTCCTCCCTTTGGGTGGTATATTAAAACAGCTATGAATGTACAAAGAGATGGCGAACTTCACCAACACGTAAAAATGATTCAAATCCGCCCCCTTCATATGAAAACAGCATTTTGAGACTGTGCTTACGTTTAATTGAAATCAATTCAAATGTGAAAACATTACTGATTTATATGATATTGTCATAGAATGTTTTGACATTAAAGATACATTTGGACTCATTTCTCATCTTCACAGAATTAAAAAAATAGATATATCACATTTGCACCAGCATATAATTAGAGGATGTAGATGATAAAATACAAAATATTTGCACGTAATATATAGATATCGTCGTTTAAAAAAATAAAAAAAATACACGATTACGGATTGTATTTATTTCCCGCCATGTTAACAGACACGGCCGATGCTATAAGTAGGGCGAATTACGCGCACAAAACATGTCCAGCACGGACATTCAAATGCTGATTTGACCATTTTTAATGTGTAAATCGCTAAATTATATCCATTTGTACACGATTCCGTCGTTATCTCGTGTACGACAAATTTCTGCTTAATGAGTCCAATTGTACCTTTAATAGACTAAAAAGTAGACACGAATGTACTGTAATAAAATGATTCAGATGTAATATTCAAGCTTGTAACAGTAACATTACATTAAAAAGAACGAAGAGACATTGTAGAGACTTCAAGGATACTTGACATCATTGGAAGTGTCCATTACATGATCCCCCTAGTTCCAAAACAAAAGAACCCCCCCCCCCCAATTGCTTCCTTGTGATGCTGACATACATGATCATAAGTTTATTTTTACTACTTTACCTATCAGTATACCTTATCTAGATCCATTGCACGAGTTATGATATAATTAATCTTAGAGACGTGTGAATATATATTTTTTTCCTGATGAAAACAGAAAATATAGAAATATTTAGGGACATTCGGACCGGAACTCCAATTCCTAAAAAAATTAGTCTGGGAATATAGATCAATCTCAATAAGGAATACAGTTGCTTATCTCTTCATGTTGCACTTATGCTGCCATGTAGCTTATGCAAGTTTTGTGCAATTCACAAACATTTTGTTAGCCTAGAGTATGGTGATTGTTTTATGCTGTTTTTGTGTTGAACTATCCTATGTTTATAACCTTTTAAAAGTATCTAATAGGACCCTGAACAACTTTGTCCGGGAGTGTACTCATAATGGCAAACGTTCTACATAGGTTTTCGAAAAATATGTTCACGAACCCGCTCGACACAAACTTCACTATTTATTGAGCATTGACACGAAAAAGACAATTTTAAAAATTCAAAAACAATATACATGTATATCATAAAAGAGCCCTCTTTATAAAAGTGAAAGCTACCCTTTCTGTACTCTTTTGACCCTGTTCAATCATTCATACCCGCAGCATGTTGGGGATCTCTATAGTATTTCAACAATAGTAGCATGTAGAGATTCATGAATTGTAGTCGTAGTTATCATAAATATTATCCAATTTCTTCCAAATGGAAGTTTCCTTGTAGAATTGTATAACACAACACTCTGTTCCACAAATTTTCGGCCCCTTAACCTTTATCAAGTGGTCGACGACAGTGACACTAGCCTTTACATAATGTACATATTTTTACAAGCTTACTTATATCATGAAGAGTTTCAATGAAAAATGAAAATGAAAATTGTCGTCGACCACTTGATAAAGGCCAAGAGGCAGAAAATTTGTGGAACAGAGTGTGGTTATCATCATTTCGGAATAAAATCACAAACAAGCCTAAATTGTCCTTCTGAAAAACAAATCAATTTGAATTTATCTGATTAAATAAAAATGATAGAGTTGAATGTTCAAATAGACAATTTAACTGTAATTAAATGATTCAGATGTAATACTCAAGCTTGTAACAGTAAATGTTATTTTTGAAACTTAACCTACCCTTACCACCAAAACATTCAGAGACAAGGTGATTTTCGCAAATTGAGTTTTTAAGTGCACGTGACTCAACGTAGAACATAGATTTATTGACATTGAAAAAAATATGAAGATGAATAAAGCATGCCCTTTCCAAAAATTAAATCACCTTGAAAGCATTTACCGGAAAACACTTAAACGCACTTGCTGTGTCCTTAAGAGATAAAATCTTATGATTTAAGCTGAAAACGCACGGAAATGCGCAAAAGCGTTTATCTTTTTTGATGAGATAACGACAACGTCGTTGAGAAGGATGCTCGATAAGTATTAATTTTGTAGAAATGATCCTATCTGAAATGATTTTCTAAATTCGGGAGATTATGTTTCTTACGCAATATGCTACCTCTCATTTTGTCCCTTGTGATAAGCCTGGGGTAGGCTTAAAGTAACCTCCATTTTGACGTATTTTATGGGTGCTTTTTATACGGCCAGAAAAGAGTGGCAAACCTTAGTTCAAATGTCTCGTTTTGCCGGAGTGTCCATTTATTGAAAACTATATTTCAGGTATATCATTGTAATATCAAGATTATGTAGGTTACAATGCACTGACAAATACTTTTGGCGTTTTTAATTGTGTTCATGAATATTCAGCGTATCAATATATTTAACGAGCCAAAGACTGGTAATGTCTGTGTCGTTAAGCTATTGTTCATCTTTAGTCGTGTTCCCTCCGGGAAAATGGCTATATAGTTGTCTTTCCCTCGAAGGAAATGGCTATAAAGTCATTTTCACCGGGAGAAGTGGCAGTATATTTATCTTATCCTCGGGAAAAAACATGAATAATTTTCTTTTTACCGAATGACTACATGTATTTAGCCAATTTTACCCTTAGTATAAAAGTGAAAACGCTTTCTATTAATATTTTACTTGAGGTAAAGAATAACTTTCTATTTTCCAACACCTTGAACCCGGTTTCTAAAATATACTTTTGATCACGAGGAACTTCATTGTTTCACCGAAACCGATTTCCCAACACTTTACTTTTCTGTTTCATATACGCTCTAAGTGTTGTTTAGGGGTTTTTTTCCCCGAGAACGCCCGGTATCACGTATCTATTTAAATATTTCATTTGTGGCTGATGAAGCATACCGACAGGCGAAGCTGACTAATTCCGGACATGTTTCTGGGAACACCTGGTATCACGTACTGTAAATCCAGTTTTATTCGCGAGAATTTTGTTTTCGCGTAATTACGCGAGAACACTTACTCGCGAAAACAAAATTCTCTCGCTTAATATACAAACCTTAAATATAATGCACAACGACATTAACTTAGAATTCCAAACAATCAAACACGCGAAAATATAGTGTCATGAATAATTGCATGGCTTCTGATTCGCCAAAATAAAGTCCTGCAAAAATTTCTTGATTGACAGTATCTATTTGAATCTTTCATTTGTGACTGATGAAACATGCCGACAGGCAAAGTTGACTTATTCCGGACACGTGATTCCTTCCCGTTTGGGATTCTAAATTGTGTTTCATGTTAAGGCCATATATCTTTTTAAATTATATCACAATTGATTCAAGAGTTTCATAATATTGTGGCACCTCTAAACATTTTGTTATAAGTCAAGGGATCAAATTGAGTGAATCGGTCTCATTTGCGAATATTTATATTGCTCAAAAAATAAATAAGGTTTTGTTGTGAAATTTTGTAGAAATATTTTCGTCTTTACATTGAAATTTCCAGATAATCGACAAGGCTTTAATTAAAGCTTTCAGGAAGTCAAGAAGAAAATCAACTACAATCCACCACAGTGGTGGAAGGCCATTAAATCATCATTTATAAAGCTAAATTATGTTAAAGACAGAATGTAAGAATAGTAAAACTACATTCCACCAGATCGCTGTGTCCTTAAATTATGTTAGATTCACATATGTTTGTTTGTCGACCGAAGAAGTAAAAAGAAAAAAATTGTTCGACTCAACGAAACTATGAAAAGAAGTCCCACACATTTTTTAGAAAGCTCATGATTTAGGAGAATACATTCAATCCTCGAAATTATACAGTTGGCTAGATATGCTATGTGTGAGAGTGATCGATTGGTAAGATGGAATGCTGGGGTCAAACGATCTGTATGATTTACTTAGACTGAGAGTGTTGCCTCAACATTCCTATGAGAAGTCAGCTTACTCCAGTAACCCTACAGGTGGTTGAGGTATTAAAGCAAATGTAGACCCACAGTACAGCAAATTGTTTATACACTGTAAACCTAAACAAAATTATTTGTTTCTAATTCAAAAAGCACTGTACATTTGTAAATGTGCCAATAATAAAAGTGTAAACCATGCCTTCTCATTGTAAACACCTGTTGTGTTGGGTTATTGATTATTACATTTACTTCAGAAATTGCACGGTTATCCTGCGATACCAAACCTCTCTCATAATTCTGTAAAACCTTCAAGCTTATTCAAACGGCTGTTTACGGAAAGAAAACGAGTATTCGTTCATGCTTGATGGTGAATTAATTAAGACAGAATGGAGTATCATTTTTGTCCAATCGGGATAATTATTAATTTTATTTTCATGATAACACATCCACACTTACACACATCCGCTCTATCACACACGTTTAAACATTAAAACACAAACAAAAGCACACACATGTATGTATATAGTCTACCCTTACTTAGTGACCCACTGAATTTAAGAACTACCTGTTTTAAGTGACCTAATTGTACGGTTCCCAATATGGCATTTTCCTATATATTACCTGAATTAAGAGACCACCTGTCAT
The DNA here is from genome assembly GCA_016161895.1 of Pinna nobilis. Lineage (NCBI taxonomy): Eukaryota > Metazoa > Mollusca > Bivalvia > Pterioida > Pinnidae > Pinna > Pinna nobilis. Next base: position 8,771 of record JACSZP010007951.1, on the reverse strand, counting down.
ATATCAACCTATTTGCTTCTTCCCGTGGACGGTCTCTCAAACAGGTTAGACTTGAATTTTGGGTTGCATACTATATCACATTACTTGATTTGAATTTCGGAAAAGTTCTCTATTGTCTATTTCATGAAGGAATTTTGAACTCTTTTCCTCTGCCCTGGAGTGCGCTTGTTGTCAAAAACTAAATTGGTCGTTGCACATTCTATTTGTTCTGTTACCATGAGTCAAATGGGGTGAGATCATTGGTACATATATTACTTAACGCAGAAAGCTTAAAGTCTTAATTGATCATCCTCACTATAAGCATTTTAAGTTAATCAAAATCTTTTATAAACAAAACATAAAAGGATCGAGCCACATAAAACAAAGAAATTTACCTAAAACGTTTAACGTAAAATTTATAACAAATAACAAGATGCTCTGTGGCCCTCTTGTAACCAATACACCAATGGTAGATTGTGGAACTTAAAAACATTTTAGCAGACTGGAAAATGAAATTCATTTTACAGATAGCTACAAATCTCTACCAATTATCTTATTTTGTTGTTGTTGCTAATTCTATAAAACTATAGTAAACAGGTGTAGATCAATTAATATATCCGGGCTAAGTTTCTTATATGCAGCGAAATCTCTAAAAACGTTCAAACGCATTTTTAGATACTGGACCTTTGTTTAGACAATGATCGTCACAACTGACGGGTGTAAATCCAGTTAAATCGTTGACTGGTCATGACGTCATAAATTCTAATGAGGTTTTCTGTGTTCAAGGTGATATCGGTAGATACAACGACAATCTTTGCTTAGACAGAATTTGTCATGGTTGTAATTGTAGCAAGTAGTAGATTACTTATATTTCATTTCAGTATGCCCGTTTTATATGTAATTAAGGATACTATGTATTAAGGATAAATACATTGTATCTTCATGCTGATTCATTTCTTAATTCAGATCAGTATGTTCCAAAATAAAGGCATTATGAAATAAATTTTATGTTTTGATACAAATAATACGAGTAAGGTCGAAGCAAAGTTAACACTTAGCCTCGTATAAATGCACCCGATATTGAATATATATGAGTTGTAATATAATATTTGGTATAAAATGTATTTATATATATTTTTTAGCTTTCATTGAGAATACAGGAATTTGTCCGGGGTGGTTGATATATTCCAGTGGGGGGTTCCAATTTATAAAAAGAAAAATTATTTCCCTGTTAAAATGATAATTTAAGCATAAATGACCAATGTTGGCATATTTGGCAAATTCCAGAGGGATTGGGGTCCGGATCCCCCCTCGACCCCCCCCCCCCCTCTAGATCCGCGCATGTATTCTGATAGACTAAATGAACTATCCAACAATCGGAGTAGACCAAAAAGCAGTTGGTACATTATTTTACACATTTTATGTTATGATAACAATTTCTCTTACAGAACTCTCTGCATTCTGCACACTTTTACGACTTAATGAAATGAAAATAAAGAACGGTCTTAGGTATTGCCAAAAAACCAATGTCACAAGCAGAAGTAAAGAATAATGAAAATAAGTGTAATTACGGCCTATCGCAAATAAAATCGTGAAAATCGAATGGAATGAGACCATTTATCCATATTTGATAACTGCCCTCGTTTGCATTTCACATCCGTCGCATATGTTCCATGAAAAAAAAACTGTACGATTCAATTGAGAAAGTCAATCTTTATTAAAAACGATCCACCTGTTTCTTAAAAGCTCCCTGTTGTCGCTCCCTCGTACCAGACGCCACGTACAGGCTAAAATCATCACCACCACCACCATCATCATCATCTTCATCATCGTCATCATCATTATTATCATCATCATCATCAGCAGCAGCAGCAGCAGTAGCAGCAACAACAATAACAACATTACTTATATGCAATCGCAATTTACAATCAAATCTATATAATGTTATCTATACTGTGTCATAGGAGGCGGATTTCAAAATGTTATCTAACGTGTTTACGAATCCTACTGTTATCGTTATCTATAGAAATGTAAGGTCTAATTTGTATTGAAACAATGATTATAGTTCAAACTAACAACAACAACAACAACAATAGATAAAGACGTAACTGTGTTTCATATCAATCTAAATAAAGGTTCAAATATTCTAACATGATTGAATGTAACATGCATTGTACGGAATTCAATGAAAAGGAAATGAATGTTTGTCAACAAAATGAAAGACGTCCATGAAATCATCATTAAGTAGCGAAATGTATCATCCGAACTCTAAGCGGGAAGCAAAACTTGAACAAATCGTGTTTTGTAGCTGTGTGTTCCAAAAAATGAACTTCAAAAATAAATTTGTCTGTTCATTTATTGACCAGGAAAGGTACTACGTCTAATGAAGATTGTTGGGAAATACCCGTGGATGATTTCTGGAAATGAGATTACATACATTAAATATATTAATACATTTGCTGCTGTGTGTTTATTACTGATGAACTCTTCATTTATTCGCCGACGCTGTCGGATCTCGTGAAAAGCATCAAGTTCTGGCCTATACTTGACACTTTGGGCCCCTGAGCAGACATACTATGACACAGGACCTGTGTTGTTGTTTTTTGGATTAATATGACAAACAGAAAAGCCATTCGTCTGGTTACAATAATATCATCGCGATCTGTAGGTATAAATAGATACACACGGCAAGAAAGTAGAAAGTTAAACCTCTATATTTTGTCCATGAATATCTAATTCTTGATGCTTATTTGAAATTGTCGATGATATTCAAAATTCAACAATCCACTTTATTTCATTGGTATACACCTTACTCGGTTATCTGTAAGTCATGTTGTGGTTTAAAAACTCGAAAAAAAAACTGCACCTGTGGCGACGCCACGGGTTGTTTTCGTTAGGAAAATGACACTTTTTCTCAGATAACAAACCTTTGTTCTAGAGAATTCGAAACTGATCTGATCTGAAAGGGAGAGCTCTAAATGTTGTATCCATCCGCTCTGTGAGTCCCCATTAGAAATCGATGGAATGCTCTTAGTTTTAGAGCGTCTTTTGACCGACACAAGAAGGATAACCCTTACAGGTTTATTTCATGACGATTTTTAAATCCGAATTATCCTCTTGATAAAATGACCGACCACGGGTCATTTTTCAGATTGCCTTCACTTATTTCTTGTTTTCTGTATCATTCTGACAGTATTACGCAAGCAAAGGAGAGAAAAACAATTAGTTGATGGGATCTGAAAATTGTGGTCAATGAATTTGCTTCAAACAGGACCCATATATGCAATTGTCATCAGTATACATGGTATTGAACATGCATTAGATCAATATAATTAACATTTGATCTGCAATGTGCTCTATTCTTCTGTTGTGTCACACAAGAATATCATGATAGAGAGTACAAATCAAATGACCAATGTAGGTCACCAATCAAAATTCGAGTCTCAAAAATCAAAGATACAATTTGGAATCACAGACTAAGGCTCCCTTTCTTTTCCAGAAAGAACTAAAGTGAAAAATGAGAAAAAGATTTATGGCAGAACAAGCCAGTATTATTGCAGGTGTACATAAAAAAGAATTCTTCATTGTTCAGTGGCCCTGAATAATTTGCATGGGCTACAATTTGAGGCGCTTCACCCACATATTGACATATTTATAAACGAACGATTTTCTAACTTTCTCAAATCTAACCTTCAACAACAACACAACAAACTCAAACACATTTTTTTAGCTGGCATAAGATGGAAAAGTTATCTATTTAGTTTTGTAATAGGAAAAAACACGATGCCAAGATCGGTTATTCCTTGAAGTAATGGGTCGCTTATACATGTATGTTTAAGTTCTATATTCATGAGAAGGTGTCCTTTTTCTATTGACTTATTTTTAATCCTTAGACTTACATTGCTAAAGATGTATCATTTCGATCATCTTGTTTTTTCATTAAATACGTACATTTTGGGAAAATCATGATGCCTCCATTCTACTTTCTATTATGGTATCATAATGACGTCAGAAAATTCTTGTTGGCTTTTTTTTAAACTGAATTTATTAGATTCGAAGGTTGCATATTTTGTGAATTCTTTTAATGTTTATCAATCAGATCGTTTATCTATTTTAATCTTCTTGATATGTTTATTCAAACAAATCTATTTCATTAAACCCAGGTGGACAGTTCAAAAGAATTTTTGTAATTTGAAATGGTCAAATTAGTTGAGGATCACACTATACTATACCGTACCGTACTAGAAGTAGCGTTCGTGGTATAACATTATATCGCAGTAATTGTTTATAACTTGGCAAGGTTTACATGTATCACTTACTTACTTATCACAAGGAAGGAAGTAGCCTAAGAGCTGAATTGGATTTGTAATGTATTTGTATAACGCATGTTTCATATGTCACGAAACTTAGCACAAACAAAGTGGCTAAAGAGTGACAAATTAAAGGCGTTATGATTTCAAAATTTCCATTGCTGAATAAGCAAATCTTGTGTTTTCATTATAACATATAGAGAAAGATAAACGTTTATTTACTGACATGGAAGAATATATGTACATGTAAGTATATGTACAGAGACAAAATGCGTATGAGAAGCGATTGTATGTGTTGAAGGCTCTTGGATGTATTATAATTTAGCACCCAATCCAAAAATATTTTAACTCTATGGATATCTCATCAATGCCACCGAAGAACTACAAATTCAGCCTATGCACGATACTTTGGCCATGAGCATCACAGGCTTATTTAACGTGCTGATGCTGTGCCGTGGGACCCCGGTTTTTACTGTCTCATCCAGGACAGGGAAAGTCAGGAAACAGCTTGAAGATTCGAACCAACATCACGGTCAAAAGACAAATACGCTGACCACTGAGCCATAGTGGCCCGGATATCACGTGTACAGTTTATCAGCCGTGTGTGGATACTGCCCAGGATTCTCCCATCCCCTCATTTATATATTCTAGTTACGGGAATCGTTGATAGAACTTTCAATTTAGAAAACGAACCGTTACGAATAAAACTCGTCTCTATGCCAAACTCAAAATTTCTACAATGGGAAGAGATAGAAGAGGAAGAAATATAATTCTTTCTAGAACTCCAGCTATCAACAAACCATTTAAAAAATCATAACTATGGAATAAATTTTTAAAGTTCATTGAGAACGTGCATGTACGTGTATTAGTGACGAAAAGAGTCAAGGTCTAGATGCATCTACAATGTTTATTTTCCTTAATTGTCTTGAGACCCACATTCAAAGAGATAAGGTCATAAATGACAATTTGTATAGGTTACATATCAAATAAATCTAGTAGATTATACGCTTTAAAAGATAATGCGCAGCTCTGATTCTAATAATGTTCAAAATGATTCAAAAGGATATGTCAATCTCTGACTTTTCAATATCTATTTCAAAAGAATATGTTTTAAATATATATCTTTCATAGAAAATAGGCCACAAAGTCTTATATTTTGAACTTAAATTTTGTTTTTTATATTTTGATAACGAAAGTCCTTATTCCCAGAAAACAAAATGTTCCTTTTCATTACCACGATAGCGTAAATTTTTCATGAAAGACAAGAACAATACTATAAATATCTAATTTCGATATCAAAACGGCATATTGCAATGACATCTCATAGATTCATAACAATTCAATCTGAGCAACATTTGACTATTGTGTAAATTTGCAGACAGAATCTATCAAGATACAAATTAGTATGAGAAATAAATTATCTTGATCCTACCAGTAGCGGAGAGAATAAGTATTGAAAATGGGCTAAATGTGTCATTTTCAACCGACCCCCCCCCCCCAAAAAAATAAAGCATTTTTGAAGCTTATTTCTATGGAAAATGGTATGATAATAAAACAATACAGTCGAATGTCATTAATCCGGACTGCAATAATCCGGATGCTTCACCTTCTGGACAAAAACCCCTGAGAACAGAATAGTTAATTTGTACTGGTCATTATAGTGGTGTTGTCCCAGTATTCCAGATGCTTCATTAATCCAGACGATTTGCCTGGGAACGAAGGTGTCCGGATAAAAGAGGCTCTACTGTATCTAATTCCTAACAAGCATGCATTCAAATGAACTTACATATGAAAGAAGAAGTAGGATGTTTTCATTATCACATTTGTATAAATAGAAGCTTTTGCATATCTTTTCCTGTCACTAAAGAAGTTAATTCCATGAGCGGGAGACAAACTAAGACAGATTTAATTTCAAAAAACTTCCTTGTATTAATTATTTATTTACATCTTAAAAATTGAGATACCACTGATAAACACAATCAATTTTATGACTATCTCAAAGTAATATCAGGACAAAATTCACTTCACGTAAAATTTTCCTGTTTATTTGTGACTATCGCAACAAATAATCAAAATAAATTTCCCTTTCTAAGAAAAAATTTCCTGATTATGTATTTTTTTATTTTCGAATACATGTATAGATATATAGATAACTTTAAAATATCACTTGTAGATGCCTTAAGATATATTATCGTAACAAAATGATTAATTTACACTAAAATTTAACATTTTATACTTTTTCTTTTCCGTTTTTATTTTACGTACATTTGCTTTACTTTCAAAAGGTGAATGGTAACTTTAGAAACAAAATAAACGCAGGTTGTGACCAAAGGGATCAGAGCTAGAAAGAAAAAAACCCCATGCCAGTTTTTATACTATTTAAAACTGGGTTTTTGTCAAATCAGCATTCTTTGTCCCTAATCAAGCCGGAAATAACGTTAATAAAGTCCTAATGCGAATCGTGAGCGGGGTGGGATCAGGTAACCTGGAAAGAGTCAGAGTCTCCAGTAAGTAACTAACACCAATCATTACAGAGAAAACCCAGTTTGGCCTTTCAAAGGACATTTTCTTTAAACTTTAACGATTCATATAGCTACGACATTTTAGACCAAACTGACCCGAATTTAGGCGTGCATTCTCTTTCAAAATGTCCTGAGATATAATTAGCATTTCCTAATATCTTTGTAAAATTCTATCAATGAAGATTCATCGAACTTCCTGAGTACCTGAGGTTCGAGTAAGATAAAGATATATGTACCTCATACTTTATACATCATCTCTGGGGGAATTAAACAGTAAATGTACATACATTTGGCAGAATTTGAAAATGTTCAATGACAATACATACTAACGATCCAAGGAACAGGAATCCCATAGTAATGGATTTATCTTTAGAATAAACAAGATTTTCAAATTCGCTGGGTTAAAATAGTTAAGTAAAGAAAATATAACTAAAGTAATAGTAAAATATATACATGTAGTAATCTAGTCGGGAAATTGAAATCATTTCAACTTAGGCGGGATTTCGATGTATCAGGGCCTGATATAAGTGGGTTGCAATGTATTGTTAATTCCGCTATGAATTGTAACTGTAAGTTGAAATGGCAAATTGTACAATTCTATTTTATTATAGAAGCAGTGGGACGTCTTATGCTGACGATCAAGGACACACAAACATGATGGTTGCCTAAAGACAACATCAATCATTAATACTGCCATCAGTCCATCACATCTCTTCCCTTCTGTCTGCACCGTTTCCTGATTTTTTCATCCAGTACCTTGCACTCTTTTCTAAATTGTGGGTTTAAAAAGCCATATATCAATGGATTTATGCAGAATGTTATAACGTAAAATCTGGAAAATAAGTTCACACTAAAGTGTTCAGAGACGGAAACGTCAGCATTCCCTTCTGTTTGCAACATCAAAACTATAAGTCCTGGAAAATAGCTAATCACAAACGCCGCCGAAACACAGAGGAATATTACAAACGTTCGACTGAACTTGATTCTCCTAGATATTACTTTTATTGCATCTACTCTGAGAAAGCTGACGGAACGTCTGGTCCTTAGTGGTAAGGGAGATCCGTTTGATTCATCGTTGCTGTTTTCAATGTTGCTTGAGGAAATTATGGATACATTTGATTTTCTTTCCTTCTGCGTCGCGGCAGGCAGGGAATCACTGATACTCATGTTCCCGCGCTTTCTTATTTCTCGCCAAATCTTGATGTAAAAGCCCATCAATGCAATTAATGTGAGTAAAAATATTGAAATAATAAAGTAGCTAGACACTCTGTGAAGTGTTCCAGTTCGAAATTTGTCTTTTGCTGTACATGCATATCCAAATGTCCCATTAATATGCGTTGCATAGTAAGAAATATCATTGACAACAACGGCTGGTGATGCAAAAAGAATAGCGATTACTAAGGAAACACAACACATATATCGTAGTGTTTTCAATTTCAGAATGCGTAATGGTTTGCATATTTTATAGTATCTATCAAAAGCAATCTCTACAAGAATTACCGACGAGCCAAAAATCGTGAAGGATTCAATGAATCGGAACATCTTGCAACCTATTGAGTTGATGAATGTGTGAGAAAAACTTAATGTACTAAGCTCAAAAGGTATTACGAACAGACACCCTATCAGATCGTAGATTGCTAACAAACTTATAAATAGGTTGGTCGACTGTTTTCTAAACTGTTTATTGTAAACATATAAAACAAGCGTATTTCCAGCAGTTCCAAAAATCATTACGATTGCAAGAAAAACAACAATCGGGGAATTGTGTAAAGCCTTTTCGTAGTTCAGTGTATCCAGAATAGTTTCAGCATTTGAATGGAAAATGGTTGTTCCTTCTGTGGTGTTCCACCATGACGTGTTTATGACCGACAGAGTCAGCATACTCCTTCAGGTGACTAGTTTCGAATCTAAAATTGAATAAAATGGAATGTTTTAGTACGTCGAGAGCTTTTACTTCATT
>JACSZP010007950.1:0-13914 GCA_016161895.1 Pinna nobilis | reverse complement strand
ACACAACATCCAACACAAGTGTTGTTACTTTTCGGGGCCATGCGAAATCCAAGATGGCCACCATGGCCTCTGATTGGCTGAGACATTTTGAACTTCAGGGTTACTATACGATTTCATATATCAGGCTTCATCTCAAGACCCAGTGGGCCAATTTCAACCAAATGTATTACTTAGGTGACCCCTTTGGCCTGTTGTTTTACTTTTCGCCCAGTAATCTGTGTAAAAACGAAAAGTGCATTGGTTGCACTTGTGGCACTTGAATTGGCTCTTATATAACGGAATTAGGGGTAAGTCATTTTTCTGAATGTGGAAATGCACGTCAATGATCATTTTTCGTTTACTGGTTAACTATTGTATATGTTCGTTTATACTTTGTGGCAATAATGTCACTCCGTAGTAGTTTGTATTGGTCGACTTGTCACTGTTATCTCCATAATGGATTGAAAACAAATTGTATGTGTGACTAGAGTGTCAGGTTTTGTAGAACGTACGAGGTTAAAGTTCAGCTTATAAGGCCCCGAGTGGTCAGATGAGTTGTTAGATGCGAAACCCTTTGAACAGATGATTTACTTTGTGGAATACAAATTTGTACCAGAAGTATTTAAAGAAGTATTAAAGACTTCGGTGGTTCTTTTTGGTTTAGCTAAGCATTGATTATATATTTTTTTTCGGTTCACTGCGAAATGACCTGAATGAAGACTGTGCACACTGTGTAATTTGCGAAGTGAATTACGCAAAAGTATGCACTATTTTCATTCTGGTCATTTAGATGTGAACCGGAAAAAATATAGAATCAATATGCTGATAATTAAATTTTGGTAATTTTTTTAAACGTTTGTTTATCTTTTTATTTCTTATGGAATAATATAATCAAAGAAATAGTTGTGCATTAACTGCGCCATAATGGCAACAGCCGACATCACTACATGACGTAATACACAATATCAAGGAGCGTGGCTTAACTAGCATTCGGGTCATTGAAGTATGAACCGAATGTTTTCTGGATCATTAAAAAATTAAATCATCGGAAATTTATAAAATTGAATTATAATGATATGTTTATATAAGTATAGTGTACAGCAATAATAAAATATATTGTATTATATAAATATCTACGGGTATGCAACGGAAACTTATCATTGTAGTCTAACATATTGCTATTTTCAACAAAATAGACAAAAATGCACCAAGCTATATGCTATGTTGAGAGTAGGTTCAAATGTTTTATAGGTGACCATTTGACTATAAGTATGGAAATATGTCATCGTTTACGTTCGATGTAACAGCCATGTGTTGGTAGATATGTGAATTATACCGTCTGGTACATGTATTTCATCCTTCTGTTCTACGTAGAACTTAGCAGGAAGTCGCCTATACAGAAGCTCAGATGCTTCAACCACCAACATGTACAGATAAACAAAAACAAAAACAAAATCATACTGCATTTTCTGTATCTACTCAAACCCAAACAGTTGGCTCATATCATGTTTGTACATTTCATTATTCCGTGTCTACGTATATTGTGACTAATTAACATTTTAATTTGTTGTTGTTTATACCGATTTTCTTTTATGTTCACAGTCGACAGTCTGATTCTGAATGTTAGGTGAAGTAAAGTTTGATTACTCTGTTTGGTTGATAACCGTTTTGTAAATTTTTGTTTTTCTCGGTTTTTGTGTATTAGTTTTCCCTAATCATTCTTGGTCACAATTCACTTTGTGATAAGTAATTTATTCTAAAATGTAAGGCCTTTTTTATAGATTTGCTGCAATCACTGTTTGGAGAGGAACTACATTTCAATGTGAAAGCCTATACCAACCTAACAAGGAATGAAATGATCAGCACTTTAAGTGACATAGCAGAACTCGATCATGATCAGTTTGATTGTTTTGTGTGCTGCCTTTGTAGTCATGGAAATGACGGGACGATATCAGGAAGTGATTGCCGGGAAGTTAGAATTATAGAGCTTACAAGGATATTCGATAATAATAGATGTATCAGTCTCCAGGACAAACCCAAATGTTTCTTTATTCAAGCATGTCAAGGAAATGTTCATCAAAAAGGTACCGTATATGTGACAGATTGAAATCAGAATTTTACTATTGTTGTCCTATCTATGCATCTTATAATATCAAAACTATATTTTTCATTTTTCAATATTTTTATACTTACAATACGTAAACTGGTGATATACTTTAAACAAGATCACAGGTATGTCGCTCTGATTGCCAAAAAGTTTATAAATGTTCCATGTTAGCTCCTACTGGTACCCGGTTTGCCTATATCATGAAATATTCAGTTTTCCATTTTTCCATTTCTATTCTCCATTTTAATACGACCAGGGCCCAGTTGTTGAACTATTGGTTAAATATAATCGAGGTTTAAATATGACTGACCCTATAAAGAAATAAAACATCCGATTACAGAGCTTGATGTGATTTCAAAAATTAATGATGCATTAGCAAAAGCCTCAATTTGATTTTTAGATAAATTTGCAACCAGGTTTATATATGCTTTTTATTTCAATCCTTGGTTACATTTAACGAGGGTTAGAATTCAACCAGCGGATGTACAGCTGGTCCAAGATTTTATGTTCTCCTTATTTGGATGTCACCATATAATTTACAGGTTATCAAGAGTACCTTAGATATAAACACGTTTCGAAATTTGTTTATGGACACATTGCAATTCATTATATCTCGTATTTTGAATGGAAGTATAAGTATTGGAAAATTAGAAAACATTTTGTTCTTGCGTTTTATTTTAGATATTTCGCAGATCCCCACCTCTCAGCATGAACCTGTCATTACCTTGCGGGACACGTATATACCTCAGACAAGTGACGTACTGGTAGGATATTCCTCCATCGGAGGACATACGAGTTTCCGGCATGCTCTACATGGCAGCGTATACATAGTCAAACTCGTCAAATATATCAGGAAATACAGGAAAATGTAAGTTAGTACAGAAAGTGGCAACACATAATTCCAAAGTTAATACTGTTTATCAACTTGTTCCTTATTCAGTATTGCTTGGGTGACATTTCAAACATGTCTACTAATGGCCAATTGATTCCAAAAACTTATACAATTATATTATATTTGAAGGGTAAGAGAAACATTTTGTAACCCTTTAAAGGGGGCTTAATCATAAATACAGTGTACATAAAATATGAAAAGCTATGACATTTCAAGCTAAACTGGGGTATATAGGGTTTGAAGTGATTTTTGTGTCATCTTAAGTACAACCCTTTTGTCGCAACTTTTGTCCTCACGATACTTATGGATACCCAGTCACAGCGATTTTTATTCTATGTTTAAGTAAGACATGGAATGACTAAGAGTATCGTTTATTATAAGAGAAAAGAGAATAACTGAGATGACTTCAGCCCTTTTTGAATAATAGCAGTGATAAATACATGACAAGATAGCATTTAGAGGGATTACAATAATAATAAAGAATCGTTCGTAGTGTTATCTACTTTTGTCATTTCAGATGTGACGTACTTAGCATTTTGACGAAAGTCAACAAAATGGTCAGTGGGGACAAATTTTCAATCGGACACGGACATGGAAGACAAATGCCTAAAATTGAGAGCACACTTAGGGCTCAGCTGTACTTTGATGACTGACCAGTATATGTTTACAAATACCGAGTGTATCGCCATGTTAGGTCTACCCAAAACCTAGAGCCAGCATACTCCAAAGAATGTGGAATATATAAAACTGGTCTTATCATCTGAGGAACATTTTGAATGATAAGTGTTGTTGTATGATTATAATATGTGAGGGTTTTTTGTTTTGTTTTTTTTTTATTTTGTTTTTTGTTTGTTTGTTTGTTTGTTTTGGTTTTTTTTTTCGTAAACTTAAAAAGTCTAAGGATTAGCTGTGTGTGGGTTCAGTCTACGAAAGTTATTTTTATCTTTACTTATCTTACCGCACAATACTGTGCTTTATTTGTATTTATTGCTAGGTTTCTACTGGTTATTTAACATCTTTCTAGTAATATGTCAAACTTCATTTCAGATAGTATTTTATGTGCGTAAAAATTCATTCATGTTTAGAAATCGTACAAATTGTACAAATTGTTTCTGCAGAGGAAACTAGATGCATTTACTTGATAACCCGTCATCCCGGAGTATATCAAGGGACTAATTTATCAATATAAAACATAGATATTACTCATACAATGGTATCAAATTATTTATTTTCAAAATATTTAGTATCAAAAATGACAATCTACCTGAATAATTTTCCGATAGTTCAGAGGTTCCTTTCATATGTATATTCAGTTATGAATTTATAACATTTATTGAAATCAAAATAATGATTTATCAAGTAAATACATTTCTTTGTTGTTGTTTTTTTTTTGTTTAATTATTATATTTTGATATCAAAACGCCACGCAAGATCAATCCTTATTACCGCCTGCTAACAACAAACCGCACACATGATCCTGATAGAGAGAAGCCATATCGATTATCGCTTTTCCGATTTCATTCCTTATTTTCGATACATTTAACTATTCTATAAGCAATTCTCAGAAAAATCTTTATGAAAAAGTTACATTCACTAGACCATGTCAGTCAAAAGAGCATGGAATACTATACAAAAGCATTTGTAAAGTGCATTTAAAGAGAGTAAATTAAAATATGAAGAATGCTCCTAAGTAATAGAACCATATGAAGTGTATCTACAGAAAATAAAAAATGATGAATGCTCCTTAGTAATAGAACCATGTGAAGTGCATCTAAAGAGAATAAAAAGTGATGAATGCTCCTAAGTAATAGAACTATGTGAGTTGATAAATGTTCAACAACGTTTGGATATTTATACTGCAGGTCGGGATAATAGGTTATTTGGTGTGTGCAATAAACGAACATCACAAGCGCATGGCTCCTGTGCTCATATGCATCTACTTTGATATGCTTTAAGAAACAAAGAGTTAAAAGTGGTCGAAACACCAAACTTGTGTGGCATTCTAAATAATACATCATATGTTCCGTTTTCCAATTCAAAGTACGAGGAGTTTCATCCCTTTGCTTGAAGAGCCCATGTCATGTTTGAACCATACATGTCAATCAAATGATTTAAAAAGAAGGAAGTTATCNNAAAAGCTCCCCACATGAAGTCAATCTTTAAAGTATAGCAATGCTCTGAAGTTGCACTGAAATAAATCGTGTGCGTCGTTTTCTCGTCGTCTCTTCTTCTTCAGAAAATGCTTGACCTTGGTCAATATGTTGATCAGATCTGACCTGAAATCATAAATGTATATAGTCAAATTCAACCTATATATGAAATGTCAATTACGACAGTCAATTGAGAATAAATTTGATCCGATTGATTTCTTTCCTCCTGCGCTCTCTTTGTTTTTGGTCAGATGGACGTGGTAAAGTTAATAATCATGTCGAACCCCGAAGTAAAATAACATAAATGACTCTAGTGTGTATATAAGTTTTAAATAAAAAATGCTCACTTCTGTCGATATCGCTGTATATATTTCACTATCGTCTGAAGGAAAATACTTTCATCATGGCCTCCCTTAAAACTAGTGCAGTCCTTCAACAATGAATATCCAAAGATGAAGTCTAATTGTGGGATGAAATAATTGACTTCAGGTCTGGTTCCATGGGGCATAACAGATCCGGACATAACACCTGAGATGAAGAACAAACTATTTTATCTACTGTCAACTACAGTGAATATATCAAATGTACCTTAAATACGCAATACTGAATGTATAATTACACTGATCTAGCAACCTGTACAAATCACTTCACCAATCACTTCATCTGTAGTATGAAATATTGGAAATATAGATAAAATTCTTGCAAAAATTTAACAAATTGTGTTAAATCTTGCATTTCTATATTCATGAAAAAATCAATTTTTACATTTCATGCAATTTCCAGAAATAAATGGTTAGAGGATTTGACTATATCATCCCTTTATTTAAAAATAAAATCGAACATTACCTTTTAAGTTGTGATTTCCTCCACAACTTTGTATAAAAAAACACTTTGGTTTTCCCGACAATGTAACGCACTTCAGGCCACTATACATAGCTGTGATATCAGTTATTCGAATTTCCCGGCAGTCACTTCCAAAAAGCGATCCTTTTCGTCCGTGACTCCCGATACAACAAATGAAACAGTCATAGTTGCTGTGGTCCAACTTCCTGCATTCATCAAGTACTTTGATCATTTCACTAGCTGTCAAATTGTAAAAATCCCGCACAATAAACTGTAGATCATCACGGAATAAAGCTACCAGTTTATCTGTAAATGAAAGGAAATCATCAAATAGAGCATTGTGTTTATCACTCAAGTATCATATGATTCTGACGGTTTCATTACGTCTTATCAAGTGTGAAATTTTGGCAATTTAGCAACATAATGTAGAGTATTACAAAACTCTAAGCAACACCTAAGTTTAAAATGATTGCCGAGGACTCCCAGTCATCTGAGAACGTTTGAAAGTATCCTAGACTAAGAATGTAACATGAGTGAGAACGACTCCTAACATCTCCTTATCCAAGTTTAACATAATTTTAAAGAATTTCTTGACCTCAAGAGCGAAATAGCATCTTGAACGACTCTTAAGTCCTTGGGAATGTGAAAAAATACATATATGAGAGAATCTCAGACTTCAAGAATATGACATGAGTATGTAGGACTCAAATACTCTCGAGAACTAAACATTAGTACATATGTAGATAGGACTCTTAAACTCTCGCGAATGTAACACGTATGAAAATACCATTGACTCCGAAACTGTAACATGACCATGACGTCATTATTGATTCCGAGAAAGTCACATGAGTAAGGGGCAGGGGCGGGGTGTCTCACACTCAAAATGTATCAAACCTATGAGGAAGTCAAGGGCCCCAAGGATGCTACGTGAGCATGAAATTACCTCACAATCTGAATATGTGCAAAGGGTCTGAAGAACCCTGGACCTCGAGAATGTTACATGAGTATGGTATGAGTATGAAGATATCCGAGACTCAGAGAATGTAAGATGAGTATGAAGGAACAATTTGTCTCGACAATGTAACATGAGTATGAAGGAACACTTTGTCCCGACTATGAAAAAAGAGTATGAAGGAATACTTTGCCCCGACAATGAAACAAGGGTATGAAGGATTACTTTGTCCCGACAACGTAACATGAGTATAAAGGAATACTTTGTCCCGACAATGTAACATGAATATGAAGGAACACTTTGTCCCGACAATGTAACATGAGTATGAAGGAACACTTTGTCCCGACAATAAAAGAAGAAGTATGAAGGAACACTTTGTCCCGACAATGTAACATGAGTATGAAGGAACACTTTGTCCCGAAAATGTAACATGAATATGAAGGAACACTGTCGCGACAATGTAATATGAGTATAAAGGAACACTTTGTCCCGACAATATAACATGAGTATGAAGGAACACTTTGTCCCGACAATGTAACATGAGTATGAAGGAACACTTTGTCCCGACAATGTAACATGAGTATGAAGGAACAATTTGTCCCGACAATGTAACATGATGTGAAGGAACACTTTGTCCCGACAATAAAAGAAGAAGTATGAAGGAACACTTCGTCCCGACAATGTAACATGAGTATGAAGGAACACTTTGTCCCGAAAATGTAACATGAATATGAAGGAACACTGTCGCGACAATGTAATATGAGTATAAAGGAACACTTTGTCCCGACAATGTTACAGGAGTATGAAGGAACACTTTGTCCCGACCATGTAATATGAGTATGACGTAACACTTTGTCCCGAAAATGTAACATGAGTATAAAGGAACACTTTGTTGCGAAAATGTAACATGAGTATGAAGGAACACTTTGTCCTGACAATGATACATCAATATGAAGGCACACTTTGTCCCAAAAATGTAACATGAATATGAAGGAACACTTTGTCCCGACAATGTAACATGAGTATGAAGTAACACTTTGTCCCGACAATGTAACATGAGTATGAAGGAACACTTTGTCCCGAAAATGTAACATGAATATGAAGGAACACTTTGTCGCGACATGTGTAATATGAGTATAAAGGAACACTTTGTCCCGACAATGTTACAGGAGTAGGAAGGAAAACTTTGTCCCGACAATGTAACATTAGTATGAAGGAACACTTTGTCCCGACAATAATACATGAGTATGAAGGAACACTTTGTCCCAACAATGTAACATTAGTATGAAGGAACACTTTGTCCCGACAATGTAACATGAGAATGAAGATACCTTAGATTCTTAGAATGCCAATTAAGCATAGATTCTATATTTGTTCGGTTCACTGCGAAGTGACCTGAATGAAGACTGTGCACACTGTGTAATTTGCGAAGCGAATTATGCAAAAGTGTGCACTGTCTTCATTCAGGTCATTTCGATGTGAACCGGACAAAATATAGAATCAATGCTTATAATTAAATTTTGGTAATAACTTTGCCAATTTTTAAAACGTTTGTTTATCTTTTTATTCTTTATCGAAATGTTATAGTCAATCAAATAGTCGCGCAATAATTGCGTCATTTTTACAACCGCTACCATCACTGCATTCAGTGTGCGTGACGTAATACACAGGGCGTGGCTTAATACCGTTCGGGTCATTGACGTATGAATCGAGTGTTTTCTGGATTATTAACCTATGAAATCATCGGAAATTTATACAATTTAATTATTACAGTATGAATATGATGGACTCCTTGTTGAACCGTGGATATGAATATGAACGACCCCTAAGCTGCTGGGAAAATATTATGAGAATGTAACATGGGTATGGAGGACTCCTTGAACCTGAAAATGTAACACAAGTTTGAAAACTTGTTGGTCGCTATGAGCGTAATAGGAGTATAAAGGACTCTTTTTGGAGCACGTAGGAAGAATGAAATACTTCTCAGGTCTCTTGTAGAGTATGAAAGACTTCTCAGATCTGAGGAGCGTGAGAACGAAGTCCCTCTGGGCCAGATCCCCTAAGAGAGAAGCATATGTAATTATCCTCTTTTGACCTATAAACAGAATTTTTTAAATATTAAATCGATCAGTATGTTGTTTTTTATCAAAATCAAAGTTTATGAATATAATGCTCCTTGGAAAAAACAGTTCATTTTCATAATTACCTGTATCAACAATAGATCCGTCTCTGCGCAATCCCTTTTGGTTTATTTTCAGCATCTGTGGTCCGTTTTCGGTCAGTGCTATCATTTCCTTGTAGAAGTCATAGTTATTTATGACTAAGGCATATCCTGTAAGCAAACAGGATATGACGCACTCTTGGGTTTTTTTTTAACCCTAACCCTACCTATGTTAACATTCCTAAAAAATTTTACTATGCTTTTATTCCAATGTTCTATCCCTAATTATATTCCTAAGTTACATCTATGATTATATTTATATGTTCTACCTGTAATTATATTCATAAATTATTCCTGTGATTATATCCCTAAGTGCTATCTCTGATTATATCCCTAAGTTCTATTTCTGATTATATTCTTTTGATCTATCTCTGATTATATTCATATGTTCTGCCAGTGATTGTATTCCTAATTTCTTCCTATGACTGTATTCCTTAATTCTTCCTGTGATAATAATCCTAAATTTTACTTGTGAGTGTATTCCTAAGTGCTACATGTACCTGTAATTTTATTTTCTATGTTCTTTCTTTGACTATATACCTAAGTTCTGCTTGTGATTATATTCCAAGGTTTTACTTGTAATTATATTCCTAAGCTCTGCTTGTGAATATAATCCTAGGTTCTACCTGTAATTGCTTTTGGTATTAGACCCTCAGTTGGATATCTATATGTCCCACTATCATAGAAACATTAAAGCATACAGTTAAACATGACAACAGTACAAATCTGATGGCAGAAGATCAGATCATGACGCATTATAACCCAGGAGTCAAATTCCAAAATACATTTCATGAATTGTCGTCATTGTTGAAATTAAATTATCCGCAAGGTACTTATAGACTATTTATCAGATACATAATAGAGAAGAAAATGAAACACATTTGTGTGATACAGAAAGAAACATTTGATACATGTGCGTACATCTCAAAACCGCTGGCTAAAACTGGATCCCGCACGTGCAAGCAAGCTATAGATGCATACATTATTTACTAGCATTTTCATGGCGAACAAGTACAATGTATTATCAACCTAAACACTAATTTATGTGATTCCCACCTTATCACTAATTCAAAGAAATGAAATCAAACTTCATGAATCCAAATGTTATCGGTATCAAAATTACTTCAGTTTATCAACACTTACCGAAATAAGAACACATCAATTTTACATATGGTTTTCTTTTGTGACATAACCTTAACACAAAATATTTACTTCTGTTGACGCGAAGGAACAATCATGAACAATAACACACAATTGGACATGGAGCGACTTTAATCATAAACAAACTAGCTGGGAGGCAGAGTTGTTCCGCTTTTTTAATACTTTTTTGAATTAAGAGAAGAAATAACGAGTATTTGTAAATGCAGGGAAAATGGAGTACATGTATGCTATCCAGCAACCATTCTGGTTTGATATATGGTCGAGAAGGCCATTGATGCATCTTGATTCAAAGAGTGATTTCCCCGAAAACTTGGACAAAAAACACATTTTATTTAGAGGGCGAAGAAAGGTTTGTAATACGATATAGGGGAATGAAAATGCGCAGTCTAATTAAAAAGTGTTCGCCTGCAATGTGGTTATAAATGTGTTTATTTCATGTAAGACTTCCGCAGATGTTCTGTTCAACGATACATAGAAAATAAAGATAATGAGATAAGATTATTTAATGTAACATAATTTTTGTTTGCTACACATGTGTACACAATCAGCCAAAGATGAATATAATCACAGAAACATTCTACATACTGTTGTAGATTCCACCGCTCCTGTTTCAGTCTCAACAAGTGCAGAGCTCTCGGTTTTCGACTTGAGTTAGTCATGATACTATTACTTATATCAACTGATATATTTTATATGACACAGCATGATATGAGACTATTCATGATAAGACATCAGAGTTTTGCTATTACATCCATGCCTTAAATCTGGTGTTTACAAGTTCTGACCATATAAGTCCTCTTAATTATTTTATTGAGTGTCTTCTGATGAATCAGATTTCTCTTTCGGGTCAAAATAACGAAAAAAAGAACTTTTTAAATTTTCCAAAGATTCTGTGTGTTTTAATCTCTCTCTCTCTCTCTCTCTCTCTCTCTCTCTCTCTCTCTCTCTCTCTCTTTAATACCTCTTGGCCTCGCCTTCATGTCATAGCTATCTGTAATGGTAAAAGGAGATACTGGCTTTTCATAGTCATCTTGTTCTGAACCCGCGGCAACCACGTGTTTTATTTCCTTTGGGTTCACGATGAAGGTATCATCCCTCTGAAGTCCCCTGCCTGTACCTAGGTTATGTTGTACTGGATCATTGGCTTGTCCCTGCACTATAAACATATTGTCCATGAAAGACTTAATAAGCAAGGAATAAACCCAGATAGATAGATAGATAGATAGATAGATAGATAGATCGAAAAATTGGTATACAGACAAACAGGTAGACAGAAAATGCCCTACTATGAAGCTTAATAAAGGCTATATAATCCATTATCAAACCACTATATTTTCATTCAGTCCGTTTCTGTAGTAATTTGGTAGTTTACACTGTATGAATGGTTATTATCGCCTTTTCATACTTTCACCCTGCTGCACTAGATGCAAACAATTTCGTCCCGTCTTATATTCGTCCAGTCTAGCTACATTGTTATTCAATGTTTTACCTACTGGCGATGAGGGTAAAAGGGGCGAAAATATAACGAGGCAAGCATTTCTCTGTAAACAGTAAATAGATTACAATGTTTGACTTTGTCCTTGAACGCATCTCCTAGTCTCTGTCTTGGACTCTCGTGTAGATCGTGTGTTAATCGGGAACGTGGCTTTAATCGCCGATTCTTCACATCCACCAACAGGTCCCGTTCAAGACTTTTGTATGAAATATCTGAAACGGAATAGAATTTTAATAAATTGAGTTACTTCTTTTTATCTCCTTCAAACATATTAAGACTTATTGGAACATCATCATGTGTTTTAATTATGAAGAAAAGTAGCACAGTGCGAGTCGTGTCTGCATGCCTACCTTATCTTCTCTATGGAACACCCTTGAAAGGCGCTATGGCATAAACTCATTACGTAATAACCCTACTTTGGAACCACACAGCTCCGTTAATGACCCTTGCCTTAATTTTCAAATAAAGCTATACTACGCCGCTATCATTCGTTGTTTCTGTCGTCTAGTCACTACCGACAATGCATATATTTATCAGTCTTAAAACTGCAAAAATCAGGTTTTTCTCTGGCACAGTCACACAGGCTAACAAACACATAATCAAAGCAACCTTACTTACGAGTATTTATACTACCTCCAGTCCCTCTGCGGTAGGAAATTTCTGGGAGGAAAGTTCGAGGCCGTTGTAACTCCGTATAATTCTGTAATACTCGTCTCTCTGTGTAATAACAAAATACAACAGTAACCTTTACAACTTGTCATTCAAGTATCTTGAACGTTGCTTTAACGCCCCAAAGACCATGCATTGGTTTCTGAATTCACTTCAACAAACAAGACAACTTTTACGGATGATAAAAGTTATACAACATATGATGTAGTTTTGTCATTGGTCTCCTTTCATTTCCTGGAACACGACATACAACCTCACAGATTTGTCCGTCTCTGAAATACCTCACAACCATAAATCAGTTCGTTCGGAATAAAAAACCAGTGATACAGACCTTGAGTTGCCATATACCGGTATTTATTGGATTCCTAACTGATGCACTGCGGGGTCAACTAGGTATTCGACCGAGCCTTTATCAATTTTGCTCACCAAACTTCTTACGCATATTAAGTAAGGGCTTCAGAAATACTGTACAACTCCCTACTCAAGTAGCGAAGTTAATCAGATGTGGATCCTAAAGAATTCCAAAGACCTGCTAGACTACTAAAGTCTCAAAATTTCAGCCGAATTGCAAACATCAACTCATTTGATTTTTCGACCCTGTACACAAAAAGTCTTCGTTAGAAACTTAAAAGCAGACTCAAATCAACTATTTGAAACTCTTTTATATATATGAATGGTAATCGAAGATCCAAGACTGGAAAAGTAATAGCCAATACCAATGGTTTCCAGGCCTCCTTTTAAAATGAAGAATAAACGTGGAAACGTACACATTAGTGGTAAAAAGTATTCCAGTGTTGAAAAACACATGAAAAAATGTTCATAGAGTCTTTAATGGGGCTCCTTAAAGGATAAAAAAAACTTCAAGTGAATGCTCACTTTAACCTGTAGCAGTCCAATAAGTTAAACAATGGGGATTCCTTAGAGGAAATGCAATGCATGACTGATCATCTGGGAACAATAGGGAAATGTTTTGTATTGGATATAAGCTGAAAACTGTCTATTATGTGAAAATATTGGACTGTCTGAGGCGCGTACTGTCCAATATTTTCACATAATAGACAGTTTGAAGCTTATATCTTACTTACAGTTCATCCTTTAAGGAGCCCCTCAAAGACTAAGTGAACCTTTTTTTTTCATGTGCTTTTCTACACCTGAATACTTTTTACCATTAATGTATACCCCTTCAGTCAGTATTACTCCGACTGTACAACAAGCAAGATGGACAGTGATATTTTCTTTACTCAAAGAATGGCACAGGTTAAATACCCATGCATCGTTGAGGTTTAGGTAGTTTGCATAATATATATAAAAATGTATGTGGTCGTTGGTAAATTATGCTATCCTTCCGCCAAAAAAAATCCTGGATCCATGCATGAAAATGTCGCTGATTTTGTTGATACAGCCTGTGTGAAGTGCACTCTAATATGTTTGATATGGAAAATAAG
>JACSZP010007944.1:2721-12950 GCA_016161895.1 Pinna nobilis | reverse complement strand
CAGCTGACAGCATTAGATGCCTATAGACAGAGCACTATATGCCAGCTGACAGCATTAGATGCCTATAGACAGAGCAGTAGATGCCAGCTGACAGCATTAGATGCCTATAGATAGAGCACTATATGCCAGCTGACAGTATTAGATGCCTATAGACAGAGCACTATATGCCAGCTGACAGCATTAGATGCCTATAGATAGAGCACTATATGCCAGCTGACAGCATTAGATGCCTATAGATAGAGCACTATATGCCAGCTGACAGCATTAGATGCCTATAGACAGAGCACTATATGCCAGCTGACAGCATTAGATGCCTATAGACAGAGCACTATTTTAATTGACAGAGTGAGAAGCCTATAAAGAGATCACTAGGTGTCTGAAGACAAAGCACAACATGCTTACATAAACATGGTACATATAATGCTCACTGATTAACAGTCATGTTTTTCTCTCTTTTTACAAGTTGATACACTTTTTCATGTCATTGATCTGACTGACTATTGGTTTGTAGACTTTTATCTAAGATTAACATGTGATTAAAGGTTGCTTAACTTTTTATGCGCTGCAATCTTGATTTTATATTGACCACTATACCTGGTGAATAAAATCCAACTCAAAATAATTTGCAGAAATTATCATTTCCAATGCTAATTAAACCAAAGCTACATGTACATGTAGCATGTTCCACTTCTCATGCTGAGTACAGCAATTAGCCTGTTACTGTCTTCCATATTTATCAATTCCTGAATAATACTTTATTCATTTACCATCAATTTCAATACATCAGAAATTGATCCTTCCATTTCCTCTAAAAAAAATATGTTGAGGGCCACCATGGCTGAGCAGATGGCTTTACCTGTCCTGTGGATGAGACTGAGTAAAAGCTGAGATCCTGTGTCACAGTAGATATTGGCATGGCAAAGCACCGTCACTGTATAATGGCCATAAGTACCAGGCTAATTTGTTGCACTTCACTGGTATACGGTGATGATTCTATATAAGCGAAAAAATTTTTAAGTGGGATGTTAAACAACACAAGCAACCAGCCAACCAACCAACCAACATAGCCTACAGGCAATAGAAATTTTCCTATATCAAAATTCATCAAAATTTGTGGAGATCTACATTGCAAGAAACCTGAGTTTTTTTTTAAAATTCTTTGCATGAATTACAACTACTCTCCCCCCCTCCTCCTCCCCATCCCAATCATACATAACGATCAGAACCTTGCAGTTGATTTAGACAGATGAAGAATTACAGTCAGTTGAGGAGCTGTAGAAGTATGGAAGAACTTCAGATATTTTATGACGGCCTGTCATACCTCATCTGTTAACACTCTCACCTTCTTTGCTGCAGCACAATTTATTTGATTGTAGATTTACTGTTTGTTGTGAACACTGGCAGATATCAGACACTGACTACTTGTTTATTTGATCACCTGTGTGGGCATTGCTTTTTCTCTTAAGTTTTTTTTTCTTTTATAAATCATCAATACTAATGGTTCATTATACAGCAGGCCTATTTGTCTATACAAATTATGTCTCGCTATATCTCTCATTTTGCTCTCAAGATCAGCATAATGATGTTGAAATGTACCGGTAATACAGATTGAAGGTTATCTACATTGAACCTATATGTCTTTCCTGTGAGTCCTATAATAACCCCCCCCCCCCATCCCCACACTGGTTTGGCAGTGTACCTTGGTAATGGGCTGTGGGTGATTGTGTTTATAGTATGCTTTGGAAGTGTGCTGTGGCAATGCACTGTGAAAATGTGCCATTGGAAGTGTGCTGTGGAAATGCACTGTGAAAATGTGCCAAGAAAGTGTGCTGTGGCAATGCATTGTGAAAGTGTGCCAAGGAAGTGTGCTGTGGCAATGCAATGTGAAAGCATGACAAGAAAGTGTGCTGTGGCAATATGCTGTGAAAATGTGCTGTGGTAATGCACTGTGGCAATATGCTGTGGAAGTTTGCCATAGTAGTGTGCTGTGGTAGTGTGCCATAGCAGAGTGTGCTGTGGTAATGTGCTTGCCTTTTAACTCTAAAATCTAGGGAGTTGCATTAGGTTTTTCTGTTCTTTAGATAAGAGAATGAAAATCACAGAGGTTTTAGGCCTTATATCCTCAAAATGGCTTTTATTGAAGTGTAGGGCCCACTTAGACTTTGTGATAACAGTAGTTGTCAGCATGTTAAAAAATTTCACTGCCCAATGGTTCTTAGTGATGGGCATGGGCCAAATTTGTAGCCCTTTACTGGTATTCAGTGACTGAAATTTGAGTTAAAGATTTTACTGATGTGTACATGAGCAATTTGAATTCACAAGTGCCCAAAGTTCAAATCAAAACAATTTTTTCTTTTTACTGACACTTTATTTCTTCCTTTTTTTCCAAGTGATCATTTTATATTTTCTTGTTCTTGACAAGCCATTCTCCCACCAACTAATGTGAACTGTTAAGATACATCTATACACTTACACACTTATTCCTACTGCCTTTGCCTCTTGTATTATTTGACTCTATCACTAATGATATTGATTTTCAGATTTACATCAGACCCAATAAATCACTAGTTTGTTTATGACCTGAATGCTTAATTACCTTTTATACTTAGCAAATATAAATATAATTTCCTCAATATTATACATTTGTTTACTGAAAATAAGGTTAGCATGTGTTACGTTGAACTGGAGAGCCAAACTGTTGTCTGAGGCCAACGGGTGAAGGCAACAACCATCCTGTAAAGCAAACATTACAGATTTTAGACTTTATTCATAATAGGAAAGTATAGATGCCAAAATATAAAAGTATAATAAATTGTATGGTATGGTATTGTTGTTTAACGTCCCACTCCAGAATATTTCACTCATATGAAGTCGTCACCATGTGCTGGTGAAGCAGGGTTTTTTTTCACTTCTTTGGGAATGGGGCCGGGTCCCTTGCAATTGGGAAAAAAGTGTGATTTTGGTACAATTTGGGAAATTTTAAAAGAACATAAATTAAACACNNAATGGGTCCTTATAACGGACCCAAATTGACAGGAAAAAAATCCCTGTGAAGGGCGACAAATTTTGCCTATGCTCGGCACTGCTGGCCGAAGAGCAGCGAGGGTTCTTTAACATGTCAACACATACTGTGACACGGGACCTCGGTTTTTACTGTCTCATCTGAAAGACGTGGACGGCCAATCGCGGAGTGGCGCTACACGTTCAAATAGTCGAACACACTAACTGGCCTCATAACAAATAAAGTCAAATTGTAAGCCTCCAGTAATGCAGGTGTTGTAGGCCCTTGTACATGTAAGAGTCTAGGCCTACATTAGATGGAAGTCATTACTATTTTCAATGTCAGAGTTACATACTGTGAAATAAAGTAGTGTGGACAATTTGATATTGATATTGATATTGATATTGATATCATTTTATGATGTGCATATACTCCACAATTTTTTCAGTCAGTTTCAAGTGGCTATAGAGAAACCCCTAGCTACACTGGTCAAAACTGATTGTCCATTGACAATTAAACCTTGGAAACTGGCAAAAGTTCTGACATGATTAGAACTGACCAGAGCAAGATATAGATCAGAGATGATAAGCTTTGTGATATAAAGAATAATATGCTGACCACTCAATGACAGAGGTAGTGAGTTTTATTTACAAGACATACCAATGTATACAGAGTAAGTAGCAATGCTAGGTACAAGTTAATCTGAATAAGACATGGACAGTTACTAACCAGCAGTATGTAAATTGGAATTGGTCTTGACCCTAGGTCACTTTATGGTCTTCAGTTGAGACAGAAAATAACAAGTGAGCTTGACCACTATAACAGTAAACGAAATAAAGATCAATATCTGTGTGGCTTACTCCAGGTGTAATAGTAAGGGATAACTGAAATACAGTCAAACTTGTCAACAAAACACTAGAACACACAGAAGTGACCTTAATAGGCAGGTGACCTTAATATACAAGTTCCAGTGGAGGTTCATTTACAAAGATATCTTTACATAGGTATTATTTCATGGTGGCCTTTATCAAGATGTCCTTTACACAGACGTTGATTTTAGGGAGATTTAATCCTTTATCCAGTTGTTTTGTTGTTAAATATCCCACTTAAGAATTTCGCCCTTATATGCATGGAG
Source organism: Pinna nobilis (assembly GCA_016161895.1). NCBI lineage: Eukaryota > Metazoa > Mollusca > Bivalvia > Pterioida > Pinnidae > Pinna > Pinna nobilis. Next base: position 8,814 of record JACSZP010007944.1, on the reverse strand, counting down.
ACATCACAGTACGCCAGCTATAAAATTGTTCTATGCTTGATACTTGGACTCTAGTTTCTACTATCCCATCAAAAGGGCAGAGACATCCAGCTGGAGCACAGTATGGACTTGAACCTATGACCTCATGCTCTGAAGGTGAACATGCTAACTACTGAGTCCTAGCAACCTGGATCTAGAAATGAAAGGAAATCTCATATTGGGAATATCATTTACAATGACGTATAATTTATATTAATTCATATCAGGTGATGTAATGATGCATGTGATATTTAGCCTGATATGGGCTTTCAATAATAAATGATTCAATACCCACTATCTATATCCCAATCAAAGTGATTAGCAAAATTATTCATAATTTATATTTCATTTGTTCCTAATATAGGTGTATATTTACAAATACTCATGTATTTGATGATATCTGAATTTTCATATCTGAAACCAATTAGTCTTTCGTTCCTAACATTTGAAGTAAACCTCCCAACATCAACATGCTACTGACTTCACAATTATATTGCCAAAAGAAATAGTGATGTTTTTTGTCATAATGATGATGCTAAATACAGTTTTTTTTTAAATTGACATTATTTTAAAGTCATTATGAATTACATTGCTACAATATGATGTCATATAGATCTTATAAGTTCAATTTAAAATCGAAGAAGTTTGATGCCATGGGGAATTTTATTGTCCTCAGTTTGATATCATTACAGAATTTCATTATAATTAGCTTGATGTCACATGGCATCTTATTGCCATTAGCTTGATGTCATAGGGGATTTAATTATCATCAGTTTGATGTCACAGGAAATTTTATTGTCATCAGTTTGAAGTCATAGGGGAGCTTGTTAATTGTCATCAATTTAATGTCATAGGGAATTTAATTGTCATCATTTTGATGTTGCAGGGATTTTATTGTCATTAGTTTGATGTCAAAGTTATTTTTATTGTCACCAGTTTGATGTCACAGGAAATGATTTTATCATCAGTTTGATGTCATAATGAATTTATTATCACTTTGATGTCAATGGGAAATTTATTGTTATCCTTTGCAAATTTCTTTGACATTAATTTGGTGTCACAGGGAATTTTATTGTCACTTCAAAGATGCCATAGAGAATATTTTTAAAATCAGCAACATGTCATAAACAATCTATGTTACATAGTTTGTTATTGGATGTTTCATTGGCATAGTTTGGTCGAGTCACACAAAAGTTTGAACTCATAAGTATAATGTCACAGGTGATTTTACTGTCATCTATAAAATGAATCAGAGTTTGACATTATTATTATGATTTCATATACAAATTTGTTGTTTGAAGTATTATTTCATGCAGAATTTTACAGTCAAAAATATAATTTCATGCAGTTTTAATTTGTTATCATAAATTTCTAATATTTTTTGTTATCATGAATTTGTGGCTTCAATTGTAAACAGTATTTCATCACCAGGAGCTTTATTGTCGTCAGCACATTGTCTCAAGGACAGAACTATCAGAACGTTTGATTCAGCATTGATCGCAAAGAGAGTAATCCACTCAATGATTACAACACATTTGAGTGACATTTTCAGCCGTCATTTATTTTGTCATTGTCGTCACAATTAGGATTAAGCCTTGAATTTTCACCATCGAAAAGAAGAATATCTCAAAATGGAATAAAATCTCTGTACAATATTAATTCATTCTTACCACAATCCCAAAGTAATATATATATNNTGCATCACCTAATGAATGTGGTGCTAATTCCTACAAGAACTCAGCTTTTCCATTTGACCACATTAAAATCCTATAAATCAATGCTACATCTCACAACAGATCCACTGGCATGTGTATCAAGCCAGACTTATTTAAAACCAAATAAATCAACCGACAATTTGCCCAGTCTGGTTATTTTTTATGAAATTAAAAAGGAATTGAAATTTGAATTTGATTTGCTGTAAAAGAATTTAAATTTGAGTTGATTTTATTTTACTACAGACAAATGAAGAAAATTCTCAATGAGGTAGAACCAAATGTTTAAAAATAAAATTTAGATTTAGTTAAGAAAATTTTATCTGGTTTTCTTTTTCTATCATTAAGTATCTATTTTAGATAGAATGATAATGATAGCCCCAGATACTTTGTCACCAGTGTCAAATGAAAATATGTTAAATTCTGACAAGCAGATTTTCATTTTGTATTAAATTCTAAATCTGGTTCCTTGTATTTTTCTCTAATGAAAAATTCATATTAAATTGGTAACTTAGTAAATACATTGAATTTAAGTTCCACAAATCAATGTATATCTTGTACATGTTCTTTGCTTAGGGTATCATTTTGACAAAGAAAATGGTAACCCTCCACAAATGTAAAATCTAGTACAATATACAACTGTGCATGTACTGTTCATAGTGAATCACTCCATAATGGTGCAATAATCACTCATGGTGAACGAGTTGGGACAATATACATTAACTGATGGGTTGGAGTGGACACCATGACATACTTAAGAAGTGCTTACAGCAAATCAGTAACCCATGATGTAAGAGTCATGATACAAAAGTCACTCATGGTGTATGAGTCTTGGTTTAATAATCACTCATGGTGTAGGGGTCATGACACAACAATTGCTCATGCTGTAAGATTCATGAGCACAACAATCACACATGGTGAGGAAGTCATGGCAAAACAATCAATCATGGTGTAGGGGTCTAGGCACAACAACCACTCATGGTGTAGAGGTCATGGCACAACAATCATTCATGGTGTAGGAGTCATGACACAACAATCACTCACAACAATGTAGGGGTCATGGCACAACAATCACTCATGGTGTAGGGGTCATGACACAACAATCACTCATGGTGTAGGGGTCATGACACATCAATCACTCATGGTGTAGGGGTCATGGCACAACAATCACTCATGGTGTAGGGGTCATGGCACAACAATCACTCATGGTGTAGGGGTCATGACACAACAATCACTCATAGTGTTACACTCATGGCAATAATCATTGCAAAACAATCAATCATGGTGTAGGGGTCATGACACAACAATCAATAATGGTGTAGGGGTCATGGCACAACAATCACTCATGGTGTAGGGGTCATGGCACAACAATCACTCATAGTGTTACACTCATGACAATACAATCACACATGGTGAGGAAGTCATGGCAAAACAATCAATCATGGTTTAGGGGTCATGGCACAACAATCACTCAGGTAAAGCAATCATTCATGGTGTAAATCATGATATGGTCAAATGTTAACATGTGTAAATGCAAACATACAGTTCACAGTCCTCAGATTCTCATTCTCACTTTTTATTTCCAGTCAAGAGCAGAGGACATAATCTTGTGATTCTATATTTGTTATTCATACATATGAAATCATGGTGATATAAAGACATCTGTACAATGGGCATGTTCTTAACAAACAATCATGTCTTGGGTTCTTGGTATTACAGTATACTATGAGATTTGTCGTTTTTGCTTGATTGAAGACCGGAGTTTTCTCTGACAAATCCCTATTCTGCAAATTGAGATTAATCACATGGAATCGGCATTTATGCAAATAGCAACATTCCTTTTTGATCCAAAAGACGAGGATTTGTAAGTTAATCATCAAGATTAATTGTATTGCAATCAATCCCGGGAACGTCCTATTCTGTAAAATGTGGTTTCTGGGAGAATCTCTGCAAAAATATTGACAGAAATGAAAAGGATTTGTTAGAAATGAAATTAAATGACTGGTCACAATCACGCGAAGATTTACCGAAGTCTAAAGATAAACTACGTTGATACCTCAAGTCCAGATCCCAACGGTGAAAAAGTGTAGTCTTGAAAATTTAATATCTCATGAGGGATCCAAAAGGATGGATCCATGCTCACAATAGGGTGGTCATGGCTCCATAGAAAAGTGCTTGTCTTTATACCATAAGGCCCAGGGTTCAAACCTTAGCAGAGGCAGAAGACTTTCTTTGTCTTTCAGATGAGATGGTGTAACCCAGAGTTGAAGCCCTAGGTGGTGCCTACACATTAAAATTTCATTACTGCTCAGTTACATTAATTGTTGAGCATAGGCCAAAATTTGAAGCTTGTCACTGATATTATGTGAAATCTCAATATAAATGAAGTTTTTCTACATGGAGCATTGGATAACAACTCAACAACCAGAGCAGTTACAATGCACTCTATCCCCATTGGTCACCATGGCTCAGTGGTAAGCATGTTTGCCTTCTGTTCATGAGGGCGTGGGCTCGAATCTACACTGTGCTGCAGTTGTCTGTCCCTTTCCTTTGGATTAGACAGTAAAGACCATGGCCCCATGTCACGTTGGTTGGCAGCATGCTAAAGAACCCTCCCTGCTCTACAGCCATAAGTGTTGAGGCCAAATTTGTCGACCTTCACAAGCATATGATAACATCTCTATAAAAGTGAAAAATTCTTGAGTAGGCCATTAAACATATGATGCATTCAACCTAACAAAAATGCAATTAATCCTACTTATAGACAGGTATCAGTGGGACTAAGGAAGAACTTACAGAAGGATCATACAGTCTACTCTCGTTATACTGCCTCCTTTTGTTTTTCCAAAATATGGCGTTATAACGAATATGGCGATAGGTCGAGTTTGCATTCACTAAAGATATCGGCTGAAAATTAACGTTATTTGGTTATGGCTTTTTTATTTCAATTTTTAGTTAACTGGAATTCTCGGAAAACTTCATAAATATTACGGTATATGTATTAGTTATCAGAACTAAAGAAAAAAGTAAACCTGTATCTCAAACGATCAACCAGTTTAGTAGCAAGTCCGATCTATCTATGTTCAATGGCGATACTATCGGGTGAAACTCAATGGGTTTTTTAAGATTTGGTTTGAAAATACAGTGGCGGATGGCTGTATGCGAATAAGGCGGTTTAACGGGAGTAATTAATGGCTGGAAATCCGTTCTTCAGAAATTTATGGCTGTATGCGAATATGGCGGTTAATCGGGTGGCGGTAAATCGAAAGTGGACTGTATTTGATATTTATTATAATTTTTTTTTCTTTTCTTTCTTTATGTAAGACCTGGCTTTGATTCAGTTGCTTTGTATTTCTATAGGTATGTATGTAATGTAACTTTCCTGTTTGATGAGATAGCTTATTTATATCATCTACACATGTTTTTGAGTTGTATATGTATTGGAGGGTGATTGTAGTCACTTTTGTGCATGCATGAGCATTTCCAATTGTTTAACAAGTGTGATATTTTGTTTAAAGCAAAAATAGTAAACTTCACTTGTTATTCTATTTATCTATCATTTTTGCTTATTCTCAAAAGTATAAAGTTTGCGGTAAACATGTCAGAAACATCTTGAGTTGCCGTTGTTGACAATTAGTCCTTGGTGTTATATATTGTGTGATTGTATCTAGGCTATTTCCATGTCAAGATTGTTAAAATGATGGTAATTTCACACACAAAAATTTTGTTAAAAACAGACATCTTCTTTTGGTAATATTTTTCTCTATTAAAATTCCAATATTGCTATCACAGTCCTGTATTGGGGTTCACAAATATTGATGTTACAAAAATTTACAGTTTGTTTGTTGTTTTTTTTTATCAATATTTGATTCTAAGGTTCTAACCTAAAAAAAATGTACACGCAAAAACAAACTTGTTTGCTGAAACTTCAAGATTGACCAAAGTGAAAAAACTGCTGTCTGACATACTGAACAAACTGCAGCTCCTTTGGGCCAAAATAAACAAAAACTGGTTTTCAGGACCCCCTCGCATATACCTGTTTCCCCTCCCCCTATCCCATTCATTTTTTAAACCGCTCTCAAGGAAAAACTTACTGCGTAATACAAATGTATTTAGATGTGTGATATGAATGCATTGTTTTGCTTTTGCAGTCATGTGTCAAATTGGTATTCAAATTTAAAAAAAAACACTGCCTGCCTCATTTGGTTTGAAAAAATTGGCCTGAGAATTTTTTGTTTGTTTGATCAGACTTAAGTGTACATTATACATTTTACATCTAATGCCCTGGTTGTAGGGAGATATGAAGATTTGTTTATCCAAGGCATGTTATATTTTCTGAGGGCACAGCATACATGTACCATAA
>JACSZP010007943.1:0-10705 GCA_016161895.1 Pinna nobilis | reverse complement strand
AGCTGTTATAATTATTAGGTATACTGTAGCTGTTATAATTATTAGGTATACTGTAGCTGTTATAATTATTAGGTATACTGTAGCTGTTATAATTATTAGGTATACTGTAGCTGTTATAATTATTAGGTATACTGTAGCTGTTATAATTATTAGGTATACTGTAGCTGTTATAATTATTACCTCTGATTTTTATTTCTTAGCTACTTGAAGCTGAGACAATGACTTCAATATTTCTTGACAACAAAGTCCTGTGTTACGAAGTTACTGAGAAAGTAGTTCAACACTTTGTACACTGCATAGAGACACACGGAAGACATGTTCCTTACATTAAGTTACTCCAGACACTAGTCAAGGCAGAGGGGGAGTACATCAAGAAGTGCCAAGATATGGTCATGGCTGAGGTAACAATGATTCTCCCTCATTTGTATCTTATAGGAACAGCATCTGCTAACAACATGATTTGTAGGTCCAGCTGGAGGCCTATCTTAACTAAACATTAGAACTCATATTGTAGGGAAATCTTTTTTTTTATAATTATTACTTTCCATGGAGATGATGAAAATAGTTAGTCCCACTCAATGACAAAATGTGTTCTAAGTGGCCTCCCCATCTTTAAAGATTTCCTGTAATTATGGCAAAGTCATCAATGAAGACACTAAACCCCATGACGTGCAGCATCTTTTCAGGGTTAACGTTGATCAAATTATTTAAGCGCCAGCAACAAATAAGCAATAAACAGTTAAAGAACAGTGGATATCATATTAATTAACATGTACCCCAGTCAATCTGTTCCTGCACTTGACTATAAATACATGGGTTGCCAATCTGTCTAATACAATATTAAAGCTAGAGTTTTTGTATTTTGCAGAATGTTAATACACATAATTGAATTAGAAATTTCTGTTGGACTTTCTGTTGAATATTTGGTTACATCTTTGGAACTTGAATGTTTTCCTGCTATACATACCAGTTTGATATTTGTTTTGGCTTTGGTATGGAATAACAAGTTTTCTAATGTACTGATTGTTTATTATTGTTGTGAATGTATTAACACTATCCTTTTTTAGAAATTTCAGACACTGACAAAAGTAATACATATGCCACTCATAGTCTGATTATCTAGATACATTCAGGCAAACAAATAACTGATAAATAAAGTGGATGATAATATGTTAATGATTGTATAGTACAGTAGGTAGAGTCAACTTTGCTTTTAACGAATGCATCAGGAATGGTAAATTTAATTTGTTATATTAAGAGCTTCATTGTTTTGGTTTTTAAACACATTAGAGGTAAACACATAGAACTCAGAGATTTTGTTCGTTATTACCAGAAATTTGTTGTTCTCAACTTAACTATTCTCAAAGTTCACTGTATGTGGAATATGCTGGTCATACACTGGGCATTTGTTTTGTACATGCACAGAGGCTAAAGTACCTTAGTGAAGAAGTGGCTGTTAGAAGTATTATACAAGATAATTTTCCTTTCTGATATTTATGTTTTCTTTTCTCTGTATTGTAGCTAGTAAATGTTGGAGAGGAAGTGCTGTTGTTCTATAATGACAGAGCCTCCTTCCAGAAGTTTGTAGAGCTGATGCAGTCAGAGCGAGACAGATGTGATCCCACCAGTGCACTGATCTATCACATTAACTTGGTACAACTACTGGCTCTGTGTACAGAGGGGAAGAATGTCTATACAGAGATCAAGTGTCACTCACTTCTACCATTAGATGATATTGTACGGGTGGTTACTCACAAGGACTGTATCCCTGAAGTATGTACATGTAGCCATATAATCACTAGTTGGAATTAAGTGTAGCCAATGACATGCAAAATCAAGTATTTCCTAAAGGAAACCCACAAGTTTTCGCACTTTATTTTGACTGTACTTCTGTTTTAAATGTCCATTGAAGTAACTGATAATTATGTAAACCAGATTAAGTTTGGACAATTTTACTTTATTTCCAAGAACTACTTAGTTCTATCCAAAACTTAGATTGGAATCTTTAACAGGTCTGATCAAGACAACCTTAAATTAGACATTGGTCCACTCTGTTTGTATAACCCCTACAACAATTTTTTTTGGGGGGGGGGGGGTGTTATAGGAATTAACCTGTCTGCTGTTCATGTGGTTGAGAAGTTCTTTTACTGTATGTATGTATAATGGATAGGGCTTTCATTCACCATAGCAAGAACTAAATTTGGATACAAAGTTATTTGATCTAGTTACCTTGAACTTTGACAAATTGATACCAAGATACATGTATATGGCCAGATGACCTTGAACATGACCTTGTTTGGAAAAGAGGCTCCATAAAGCAAAATCTTTTGAACAAAATTTCATGCAGGGGTACTTTATCCTGTAGGCACAGTTCTAGTTACCTTTGAGAGCTCTTTTCTGCATGACATATTTTGTTCAATGTCCTCTTAACATTTTGATTCATTTATATGGCAGAAAAGTTTGATCGGTCATTATGAGACCTCTTCAGGTTATTGTTTTGACTATTACTTTTATTTTCATTTAAAATTTACCATTCTCTTTTGTCTTTTAAGTACAATGATAAGAAATCTGTTTATTTTCATTTCAGGTAAAAGCAGCTTACATCAATTTTCTGAATCATTGTTACATAGACACAGAAGTAGAAATGAAAGAAATCTACACCAGCCCCCATATGTGGACTCTATTCCAAGATTTTTTGGACGACATGGGAAGGGTAAGATCAAAAGAATGCCCGGCTGTAAAACATTGTTTTTCTCCCTTAAATTAGGAAAATAGATATTGTTTGTTCTTGATAAAAGCAATTATTTGCCACCTTGGGAAATAGGGAGAAAAACATTTCTTTCACTTAAATTTCATACATTTTATTCCTTGCATTTTGTCCTTCTTTTCATCAAAATGAAGAATTGAGAGCTTCTGCTGTCCTCATTACTTGTTAGCTCTGATGTAGTTTGAGTTGTTTTTCCATATAGAGGCTTTATACATTTGTCTCTTCTTTCCAGGTTGCTACAGCAACTACAGATAGAAAACATGCAGATCTGGCCCTAGAGAATTATGTGACTGTTACCATTATGAGTGTTATACATACTTTCTTCATCTCCCCATTTTCTGACCAGACCACTACACTTCAGGTAATGTTGTATACTGTGGACTTTTCTATGATCCTCACTGTATATGTCTGCTCTGTTATTGCTTTGATCAACTGGAGTGTATTGAATTGGTTAACTACTATTTAGCACCAAGAAATGGCATTGCACAAAATTTCAAAGTCACAACAATTACTTCTGGATCCTGTCTGTTACTGTAAGGATGTCACCTCTGCCACTGAAAACTGGATGTCATCATGTGGCAGAAGGCTTACAGTGTAAAGCAAAGACAAATAACACAAGATAGTTGTCATCTTAGCCCATTTTACAGTGCATGGTCATTAGATAACAACCCCTTTTCAGTGCATTATTGTCCTTAAAAACCTCATGTACAAGGGAAATACAGTATTTGTTACTCAGGACCCATTTTCATAGTAGAATTTTGTATTATTCTCAGATTTTAGTTTTGATATACAGATTTACCCTCAGAAACTGTCCTCTCCTTTAGCTATGGTCTGTTTCCACTTGGAGGGACTTAGGTTTTGGTGAGCCTATTTTACAACGTTCCTTTTCTTAACATCCATACTGTCCACTGAAATCTTAAATGATGAATGAAAGGCTTATGCACAAGTACAAATATATAGATACAAAGGAACGAAGAATGTTCTACTTAAACATATGTCAAGGAATACTGTAAAACAAGAGAGACCTTGCTACTCCAGAGATGAACTATTGGAGACAGACATTTTAGCTGTTGAGAATTACTTAAATCAGCTACAGAAGATACTTAAGAATTTCTTCAATATAGAAAGAAAATTGTCTGAGCATTCTTTTATGTCCCAAATGTACCTCAGATTGATTTGATTAAAAGATTTGAGCAAAACCGTACAGACATGTGAAAATTTGTCCGAGAATATTTATATGGTCATGGACCTAGATCTATTCAGTTATCAATATGCAAGTAGTATTGTTCTATTCATTTCTATGATTTAGTGAGGAAGTGTAAAAAGAATTTTGGTTTATACCGTATTCGTTGTTTTTTCAAAAGAGTAACAACATGATGATTTAATGAATGTGAAATATTCCTGTATTGTTACATATTCAATATGTACTGAATCCAAATGTTTCTGATTAATTGTACAGATACTGTCAACTCCACATATATTTGAAGTTGAAGTGTGCAAGATATTTATCTCGTGACAGCCAATCTTCGTTATTCGAAATTACAAAATAATGCATGGAAAATGCACCGGAAATAGAAATTGTCTTGTAACAACCGGTACCTCATTTCATGTTATCTTGTTATTTGCAGAGTTGATTGTACTTTTTTTTATAACACATACATTGTACATTTATTTCGCTCTTCCATTTTACATTAGCTTGGAGTAAGTATTTTGTCTGAGGTGTGTCAATATAACCAGCATTCACCTTTTTTATTCATTTACATTTCCCTGTTTTCTCCACTGTTTTAGTGTTTTGGGTATTTTAACACATTCACCCCTTAGATCCATATGCTCATTGACAAGTATTTGAACCAATAATCCCATTTGTTTCTTCTCAGATGTATGTTTTTGTCAAATTTGTCACAGTTTCAATATTTCATATGTAGATTGTTTTAGGGCTTTCATTTAGGACTGTGACTTTTCAGCAAATGACTTTGACCTTGGCTTCGATCTAATTTTGAAAAGCTTTAACTAGGGCTCTAAATTTGTAATAATTTGAAATGGGACATGGTATTTGACATGTACAGTCAGACTGCTTTATAACAACCGTCGTTAATCCAACATTTTCATTTACCGACAGGATTTTGCAAAGAACAAACGTACATAGTGTTATTTACCGTCGATATAACAGATTTCACAGCTTCCGACACCGACATAAAATATTTGGAACAAACATGCATTTTTAGTTACTAAATCCCGCGATACAACCACATACAAATTTATCAATAATGATTTCCTATTATGTGTTACAATTGTTTACTGACAGACCTAACAACTTGACGCTGAAACAAAGACTCAGTGACTTCGTAGTTACCTGGTGTGCACTCAACTGTTACAAGAAGAGTGGTACGAGACACTCGACTACCCCGATCTCGTCTGACACACCTCAAAGAAGTTTTCATAGAGCCTATCGGTTTCTTTTGTTTTCAGTTAAAAATTATTTTGTGACGAGTGACTTGATAGAAGTTGGAATATAGGACCTAATCATTGTAAATCATAACGGCTGTAGATTTAACTATGCCTACGGGTCATTGCATCGGTAAATAGATGCCAAAATTTGATTGTCAAAACACATCGGGTTCGGGATTACTTCAGGCGCAGGCATGAAGAAGGAATAACCGAGCGACACGGTAATAAGCTAATAAGGTGGATTCGGTCATCCAAGTAAACTTTATTTCATCTACTGATCGCCAGTTAAAGTGACATTTTCTACCAGAGTAAACATATTTGTCTTTATCAGAAAATTCACTAATTTATCATGTATTTTCGGCATGACCTTTTAAGCGCTGTCGGATTCAGCTGACTTGTTGTTTCTTTATAACAGCAAATTCGATACAACAACAATATCTCCGAGGGACAAACATGGTCGTTATAAAGAGGGTTCATTGTAGTTCGTCATCACAATAGATTTTGTTTAGGGACATTTGACCTAGTGAACCTTGATCTTGGGTTTGATCCACTTAACAACAAAAAATTAGCCTGGGCTATGGCTTTTGAACTATCTGTAATTGAGCTTTTATATTTCACATCAATTCCTCATGACCAGGGCTTTCACTGAAGGTCATGACTTTTGGCCTAGTGATCTTGTACTTTAACCTTATTCATTAAAAATAACTTTTGAACTATCGCGAATTATGCTTTGATATTTTACACATGAAATTCCTCATAACCAGGAATAAAATTAGCTTGACTTAGTGACCTTGGACTTTGACCTCCCTTTCAACAGCTTAAGCCTAACTTGAATTTTTTAAATAGTAAGGGGTAGGACTGTGATTTTTCACAGAAATATTCTTTATGACAAAGGCTTTTAGTCAAAGCATCAGTGTTTCACAACCACATCTTGTTCTACCCTCTAGTGAACTTTGTTGTCTTCTGACAACTCCAATTGGTTATTTGAGGTCATTTACCCCAGGACATGAGCATTTACTAGTATTACACATGCTACGAAAAGGTAACCCATGCTGCGTGTCTAGTCAGAGTCAGGAGTATTCATCTTTATTAACATCAGTTACAATATGAAATATGTGTTTTACAGTGTAAAAATATGTTTTGCCGTTATTTGACTAAATGTGGTTGCTGTACATGTATATAGTATAATGCATGTCACACAGACTGAATTGTACTTTTAATTTCACTCCTATTCACCTCTTAATGGAATGTTTATCCATACCAATTGATTGGCTTTATCAAAAATACTTTGAAAAGTAACTTGTGGAATGATTTGTTCAGACTCTTAATACAGGACTTTCACAAGATCATAGTCCTGATGTAGGACATATAGACAGTTCTTTGTCCTTCACTAAGGTTTTGGTAAACAAGCCACCATCATTGCCAGTACTTTGATAGTGTAAGCTCTTCTCTAACAAGTCACAATTATAGACACCTTACAGTAAGATTGTAATCTATGCATTCACCAAAAGATCAAAGTAGTGTGTGGTAATGGCATATAAATTCTCTGACAAGGAAATATAGCCTGTCACAGTGAATACTTTACATGCAGCCAACAGTAGCTGTATCTTTGATGTTAGATTTCTCAGTGGAACGCAACACCCACATCTCTCTCTCTCTCTCTCTCTCTCTCTCTCTCTCTCTCTCTCATTTACTTATAGTAGTTACTTTTGTGATATTCAGTTCACTGTTAATTGATTAGAGCTCCAGCATAATGTCCATCAGTAGAAGAGCATGTTGTTGTGTTATGCTTATGCGTTTGATGAATGAAAGATATGACAGTTATTTATGAATTGCTCTTTTTACATTTTTGCTTCCTTTTGAGAAAAAAATAACCATTTGATCATAACAATGCCCCTTTGGATATGGCTTACGATGTGCCAATATGTGAAGCAGCGGACCTGTTTGATGAGAACAATGGATTTTGTATTAGTTGACACAGTGGACCTGTTTGATAATTTGATAATCACATTGGATTCTGTATGAGTTTGCACAGTGGACCTGTTTGATAATCACATTGGATTTTGTTTGAGTTGGCACAGTGGACCTGTTTGATAAATACAGGGTATTCTGTATGAGTTTTAGTGCTGAGCTGAAATATATTGCAGGAAGCTATACATACATGTACAACTGAAATGTGTTTTTCCATAGGATTGTTTTTGGTTTTTTTCAAATTAGTTTGTCAAAATGGATGCAATTGGGTTCATTAATTTTTATGCCCCCACCATAAAATGGTTGGGGGCATACAGTTTTGCACTAGTTCGTCATTCTGTCCTCTCTTCATTCCATCATTCCATCTGTCCCAGTGTATGTTTATGTGGGACGGGGAGGCTGTTTAAAATTTTATACATGAGTTATGGCCCCTAGATTTGATTTTTGTGTGTGTGTAAGCATTATCATTTTGTCTTCACAACTCCTCCTAAGCCCATTGGGGAATTTCAATGAAACTTGGTACAAATAATGATCAGAATATAGAGATATGCATTTGGGAAGAGGATGACTATTCATAACTTATTACAGGAGTTACGGACCCTGGACTTAGATTTTTATATGTGTAAGGCAGTATCATTATGTCTTTGTTATTGCTGCCTACAGGAGGCATTCATTGCATATCGACACATCTAGTTTGTCATGTTAACTGCATGTAGGATTGTTTGTCCTGCCAACACTTTTAAAGCATAACTAAATTAAGCTTATACACATAGTGCCTTACTGGAGATATTCAGGTCTATAGGATTTTTTTTCCAAATAGTGTTAAAATAACGTTATTGGACATGTCCACCGAAACATATAAATTAAGTTGTTTCCCAAACCATCAGGTCCAAGCATAAGGAGAAATCAGTTACTGACACTTTTCAATAATGTTCTCTGTTGAGATTAAGTTGTTTCTCAAACCATTAGGTTCAAGCATGAGGAGGTCAATTACTGACACTTTTCTATAATGTGCTCTGTTGAGTTTTGTCTGGAGGATATGTTGACAAGTTCCTCCAGCTTCTCTCATGTATGTCCAGCAGATCTGCATAGTGATTCACCTATACCATGAAAACAAAAGCTACCACATGGAGTAAATGTAAATTCATCTTCACAAACATCTTCTGACCTGATGTTATTTTGTCCATATCAACAATATATAGGATCCCTCTTATAATCTAGCAACAATGGAGTTTACCGTAGTCATAGCGCATTGTCCATAATCTGTCCATCGTCCATCCATCCATAAACTTTTCACATTTTCAACTTCTTCTTCTTCACTACAGGGATTTTGATGAAACTTGGCAGGGCTGAAGGACTAATGGTCCCCAACAAGTGTTGTCATTTTTCAGGTGGATCCACCCAGGGGTGGAAAAGAGGCTGGGTCAAATATGTCTGGGTGGGTACCCTCCTTTGAGAAACTTCCCCTTCAGAAGGGCTGCATAGAATGAAAAACTGAATGCATCTGAGTGATCTAGAAGGATGTTTGAAGAAGTGTTGTTGTTTTTTAATTCCATTCGGAAATCAAATTTTTGACGGTTTTTTGGACTTTGTCATTTTTGACAATTTGCAGCCAATATTATCACAGATTGGTTCTGATTTCATCAGTTTGCTTGATCAAATGCTTTAGATGGTATGAGATAAAGTTTCTCAAATACATTCTTGTGGAAAAATTACTGAAATTCAATTTTTAAAATACTAATCAATTTTTTAAACCTCAAAATATGAAGGAGGGATGTTTTCTCACATGTTTGACTTCTTTTTTGAAACAATTGCAGGGATTTTGATGAACTTGGTAGGGTTGAAGTACTAATGTTCCCCTACAAATGTTGCTTTTTTTTCGGATGGATCCACCCTGGTATTGAAAAGGACTGGGATCAAATAAGTCAGGAGGGTACCCTGCTTTGAGAAACTTCTTCAGAAGGGAAGCATGTATAGAATAAAAAACTGAATGCATCTAAGTGATCTAGATGGATGAGTGAAGAAGTGTTGTTTCTATTGGTTCCATTCGGAATTTTTTTTTTGACATAGTCATTTTTGGACATCAGCTAATGTATTTAATCTCTTCTGATGCACATATTGCTTAGTTTAGCAGTATAGGCCCATTTGAGCCTCTTGTTATGTACTTTTTCATTGTTAATAAACAAAGATATAATTAAACAGTAATGAAATCACACAAAGACAAACCATCTGATATCACACGAAGACAAACCAACTGATATCACATGAAGACAAACCAACTGAAATCAACTGAAACCAACTGATATCACATGAAGACAAACCAACCGAAATCAACTGCTACCAACTAATATCACATGAAGACAAACCAATCCAAAGCACATGAAGACGAACCAACTGAAATCAACTGAAACAAACAGATATCACATAAAGGCAATCCAACTGAAACCAATTGATAACGCATGAAGACAAACCAACCGAAAGCACATGAAGACAAACCAACTGAACTCACATGAAGACAAACCAACTGAACTCACATGAAGACAATCAATTGAAATCACTTACAGACAAAACAACTGAAATCACATAAAGACAAACCAACTGAAATCACATGAAGACAAACCAACTGAAATCTCATAAAGACAAACCAACTGAAATCACATACAACCAATCCAACTGAAATCACATGAAGACAAACCAACTGAAATCACATGAAGACAAACCAACTGAAATCACAGGAAGACACCTAACTGAAATCACATTAAGACAATCAACTGCAATAACATAAGACAAACCAACTGAAATGACATGAAGACAAACCACTGAAATCACATTAAGACAAACCAACTGAAATAACATAAAGACAAACGAACTGAAATCTCATGAAGACAAACCAACTGAAATAACATAAAGACAAATCAACTGAAATTACATTAAGACAAACCAACTGAAATCTCATAAAGACAAACAAACTGAAATCACAGGAAGACAAACCAACTGGAATCTCATAAAGACAAACCAACTGAAATCTCATAAAGACAAACCAACTGAAACAATATAAAGACAAACCAACTGAAATCACATGAAGACAAACCACTGAAATCACATTAAGACAAACCAACTGAAATAACATAAAGACAAACCAACTGAAATCACATGAAGACAAAACAACTGAAATCACATTAAGACAAACCAACTGAAATCACATTAAAACAAACCAACTGAAATAACATAAAGACAAACCAACTGAAATCTCATAAAGACAAACCAACTGAAATAATATAAAGACAAACCAACTGAAATCACATGAAGACAAGCCACTGAAATCACATTAAGACAAACCAACTGAAATAACATAAAGACAAACCAACTGAAATCACATGAAGACAAACCAACTGAAATAACATAAAGACAAACCAACTGAAATCTCATAAAGACAAACCAACTGAAATAACATAAAGACAAACCAACTGATATCACATGAAGACAAACCAACTGAAATCTCATAAAGACAAACCAACT
>JACSZP010007939.1:0-12201 GCA_016161895.1 Pinna nobilis | reverse complement strand
TATGATTCAGAACAAATCCTGACACTAATATTGATGTGCTTCCTATAATATATATGAATCATTCACTTGTAAATCTAATAACTCCCGAAATTTCAAATAAGAAGCCAAACTCTGTACTCGGTTATATTTCGATTTATTTAAACTCGACGATGAAGACAATATGTCCCAGAATAACTAAGCTAATGTTATATACAGACTACACAATGAGATGCTCCCATAAAGTTGCATTAATGTGCATTTGCTTATTTACAATGATTTACCTAGAAACTTAAAGCATATACACTACTCATTTGTGTATAGAACGTAAAGGGTAAATTATTAAAGCAAAATGCGTGGATGCATAATACATGTACATAAGTAAAAATACCTGTATAAAATGTTATTGCCATTTTTGTATATGTATGTCCTTGGCGGGACCAAAATTATGGCGATTCACATTCACAAAAATATAGTAATGGAGGACCATGTTTTCAGTGGATCAGAAATTTCGATTTCGAAATGTCTTTAAGTTCTACCGTAGTCCACCAAAAAATATAGATAATACATGTGTAAATGCCAATACCAGAGGAATGGAATTCTTTAGTGACATTTCTTTATTTGGTTTAATGTGGTCAATACTAGATTCCTTATCAACAAGTACATGCTTTATTCAATTTTAATATCCAATTTATAGTACAGAATTTGTATTTACAACTAGCTGCTATTAACATCAGTTGGAAAAATCGGAGTTATCTTTCTTGCTGTTGTTTTTCATACGTAAAAGTGACGAATGAAATGTTAGTCTTAACCAAGACGTCAAAAGTTTCCAAAATCCGCTCGTCATCAATATATTTTCAATATGGAACTCTGTCAACACTAATTTACAACACTTCGAAGGAATTTTTTAAGATACTTCTCTCCTAAAATGAATACACTGTGAATAATTAATATATCAAATTGTACGCCTAAGAAAATTTCTAAGTCTTAAGTAGAATTGTGAAATAACATTTTTTCATATTATATCAATTTCCCTCCTGCAAATCAATCAGGTAATGCTCAAACTATCTGTCAATATGTTCTAGATAGGGGATAACGATCGGTTACCGATTATAAAAAAGGGTCATTTGAAAATAGCAAGAAACATTCAAAATTCAAAAATCGATAAAAAAAAAAAACAAAAAAACATACAACACAGTGCCACAACAAAAAAGACAATATTACAATCGGCAAACCACACAATAAGACATATAAAGCCAAATGTAGATTAACATGAACCCCGCTCATACCCCGGGGTGAGTTAAGGTGCTTCGGTAGGGAAAGCACCTCCTACCCCACGCGCGGAACCCATAGTGTCACAAATGTTTCCAATCCGGGGATTAGTCTCATCCGGTGATCCGGTCGTAAACGAGAAAAAAGGAAGTTTCCAATTAGGAGGCTGTAATTACCAAGCTATAAAGTTATATGTTTTGCTTGTTTCATCAGAAGGAAAGGAATAGAGAAACTTAATAAAAAAAAAAGTCATTCAACATCCGAAACAGTAATCCCTCTGGATTAAGTCTGTCACAGTGTCATAACTTGGTGTCTGCACACATAATATGAACACATACATTTGTACAACGACTTGAATAAATCAGAGATCTATAACTAACTAGCTAAGAAAGAGCAATGGAAGAAAAAGTGCAATTATAAATAATTAGAAGATCATTCAAAACCTAACATGCACACTTGGATCATGGGTCGTCAGTTAATTACGAGAGATCAGGTGTCCAGGAAAACTAAAAATAGTAAATCAGCTGTTATAAGTCTACAAGGGAGATCACATACAGCGGCTATGATACAGAAATACTGATGGAATCTTACATGGGTGTGATGAGTGGACAGGGAAATCTCAAATCGAGTGGTAAGAATCTGTTTGTCTGATCCGAGGGTTTCCCGAAGACTGGACTCTGAGATTATTACCATGAGGTTTTAGATTTCCTTTTCCACTAAGCACATTCATGTTTGCTTCATTTTCTCCAACACTTACACGAGTAGAATGTATTTACACATGGAACCCGGTTTAACGTTCAGCCATTAAATTCCTATATGTGACGTCATAGCGCATGCAGACTGTCTTTCCCTAGGAGAACACATAGCTATCTTTTCATGGGTAAACATTGTCTTTCACGGCCAAGTGTGGAAGAACGATGGCTCCTAGCTTGAGATGAGGTTAATATGATATCACCTCAAAATACAATATACATATCCGTGCATTAGATTCAACGATGACAATAACTGGAGCTTCCTTTGAACTAGCGGGCAATCGGACAAACTTTCATGGCAATGACCATAATGATAGAATGTTTTAAATTACCCAGATGTCTGAAGATAATTCTCATGTTATAAAGAACAGCTACAAGTTTTGATGTTGTTTCATCCATTTTTGTATCATCGATTTCACTAGGATCGTAGTGACAAACTGTGATCAAGATAGCCGCTATAACTGGAGTGACAATTGGCTCTCATGGTAACTGCCTCTTTATCTTTAGATATGGCGACAACGTATACTAGAACCTTCAATGTTTTTGAATATCTGTGTGAAGTCTGTTCTTCTGCACCGAGATCCCAATGCGTCTTACTGTTACTAGATCTTATTTTATCAAAATCAAAATTAAACTTGAACGAGTTCCATTCGGGACAGACTGTCACTTCTGTTGTCCCTTATGGCCCACTTCAGCTTAGACTTCGATACGCAATGAGTTGATTTTCATTTACTAGACATTAAGAACCAGTCAACAGTTTGACAAATTGACTATGGATTGAATACCTCTAAAGCTTCATTAGAAGATATCGGAATAAACAAAAATAAGACGACTGAATATGTAAAGGTTGATTTTTTCCTACAGAGTGTGCTCAAACACGTGCCCCCTCCCTTATCTGTAATCTTATTTCACCATTCATGTGAGCTAGACTTAGTAATCGGAGTCATCTCATCTTCAAATTCTGTTTCTTTTCTCCTTTTCCGTCGAATCCAGAAGAATAATCCTGCGAGAACAATGATTAAGCCTATAGCCACCCCTACTCCGAGCCCGATCATAAGAGGCTCAAATAAAACCTCGGGATCGGCATTCTGTTTTCCGACAACTATAACATTCGGTAGCTCAGTAGTGCTGGCATTGTTATTGTTACTTCCAACGTCACTAGTATTACTAGTTTTAACTTTTACAGTGGGATTTACATCGATTTCATTTTCAGATCTTGTTGTTCTAATGGTAGATGTAGAATCGGTTTTCTTTGGAGCAGTTGAACTACTTGGTCGTTTTGTGGTTGCCGAAGTTTGCAAGTGGATTGATTTTGAAAAAGTTGATGTGGGTCGTTTCGTTAGTGGAGTTTTCGATACTGTTACTTTTGTTGCAGTCGATGGTATAATTTTTGTTGTCGAAAGACCGGTCGTTTTCCTTGATGTAGTAAAATTTTCTGTCGAAGACGACAATTTTGTCATCAAAGCTGTAGTTGGTGACATTGTCGTTGATGACATTGTCGTCGGTGACACTGTCGTTGGTGACATTGTCGTCGGCGACACTGTCGTTGATGACAATGTTGTCGGCGACACCGTCGTTGATGACATTGTTGTCGGCGACACTGTTGTTGATGGCATTGTCGTCGTAGACTTAGTTTTAGAACTTGTTGTCTTAGATACTATAGCTGGTTTAGATGTTGATTGGGCCAGTGTTGTTACAGCTTTTGAACTAGTCATCTGGAATTTCGTGGTTGGTTCAGTTTTTTGAGACATCGTCGATATTATTGAAGATTCCACTGATTTATTTGTGGTGGTCTCTGTCGTTAAAACTGTTGATGACATTTTTGTAGTATTTACTTGCATAGCTGTTGTCGGAACTGTCGGTAAGTCTGTTGCTGTCGATTGATTTTTGTTAGAATCTGTTTGTTTTGTAAAAGCTGAATATAAAACAGTCGTTGCCTGTAACCCCATGGAAGTGTTTGCATTCGATTTGGTTATTCGTGGTTCGGCTCTGGTGGCTGTTGGAGGGGGCTTTGTTGGTGAAACTGATTCCGCTGGAGAGTCAGTTGAAATATCGGAAATCACCTCAAACGTTGATGGTATTTCAGATTTCTGATTGGGAACCGAAAAGCTTTCTTCAGTTGTCTGCGCCAGGACTCCTGAAGTCGTGGGGAATGCCAAAGTACTGGTGCTGTGAATCACAGTTTTGAAAGATACCGGTACTACTTCAACCGATGTAATTTTTTGTGACATATCAGACGAGGAATACGTAGAATGATTTTTGGTTTGTTTTGTTGAAAAGTTATCAACGGCTGTTGTTTCTTCAGATTGAACCTGAGTTGATACCTGGTCCATCTTGATAACTGCGGAAGTTACAAAAGATTTTGGTAATTCAGTCGTTGATAACTCGGTTTTTAACTGTTCCTCGGTTGTTTGGAATTCGCCGTCTGCAATAACACAAAAAGAAGAAGAATTCAGGCGTGTTGCAGATACCATATTTCACTACTATTATATGAATTGTTGAGTTATGGGTACTTGTCTAATGGTTGTTAATGATCTGTCGATACTGGATGGGGATTCGATCCTCGACTATATCATTTGATTTTGACCATGGGCGCATTGCGGACCGTGTGACCAGTCAATAGTGAATGCAGGGCTCAACCTGGACTCAGCAAATTGTTAGAAAAAAATAGCCAACCATGATTTGTTTTTTGCATTCGATGATTTTATTAGTAAATGAATATTTACCAGTATGTGAGATATCTTTAACAATTTACATAGACTGGAATCTGTTAGCCTCTTTGGACATTATTTCGAATACATTACGAAACATTTCCTTGTTATTTCTTTACTGCAACTGCTATTTTTTTTACAGGTACCTGCTAGCCAGAGAGTTATCCAATTACAATTATTTCAAGCCAATTATCTCCAAAATTAGTCACTTGCTGCAACGAGTACCTACATGGTGAGCCCTGAAACGCTTACTCTTCCGTAGTGTCTGATCCACCCGCTAAATATTCTGAGGTCCGCGATTGTCCCGTATTCAGTGCATCATATTATTGTCTCGGGGACGAGTGATAACAGAAGTGTTTTCTTTCTCAGTCTTACGAGGTAGCTTTTCCACTTGAACGTTATTTTATAAGTTGCATGTTTTTGAGGGTAGGATACGGGAATATAATTATGTGCTCAGTAAAAAGTATGTGTCTGGCGAGGCGCAGCAATCACTGGTGCGATCAATGCCGTAGCTGCTACGAACCTATGTGCATAGCTGACGTCATTCAACAAAGGGCTACGTCATTCTTCAGTGTATTAAAACAGAGAGCCGTGTACGGAAAAATACATAGTCGGTACGTGGTCTCTTTTAATTGTTTTCATTGGACAATTCTGTCTGAAGTTGGATAATTTAGTTCTACGCAGAAATGTCAAGGATGATGTATATAAGCCCACAAAGTCTATTCATATTATGTTAAAATTTATCGGGATGATTTATGCATTCAAAGACTTTTAAAACATAATCCAAAGCCGATGACAAACTTACTCAAACGACTCGCTTTACCGATTGGATACCAATATGCGCAAAAAAGTGGTTAAGTTTCGGAAAGGCGTTATGGTTCTTCGTATCTTTGGAACTTCAGATAGAGTTGTAGTTAACGAGACAATAAATACCTGGGTGCCTTGTCACAGTTGTTGGCACGTTCCAGACTCCCTGCCCCTTGCTAAAAGAGTCCAAAGAATAAAACATAGACCCAAAATTTGGTATCTTCGGTGACTGTTTCATAATATGAGTAAAAAGTTCGTGTTGGACATTAAACAACACAACACAGCAACAGTAAAGTTCCTTGCTCATGACGTGGACAGTGTACCTGAATGTGACCACACACTTTCTTTTAGATTGTGTAGGCGTACTCTATCGAGTAAAATCATACTAAATTTAAATAATAGCATGGAGTAAACTGAAGGGGGCACTCACTCTAAAATATGTCACAGTTTAGGCAAGTATTAAGGAAACATGCCAAGGATATATATAATGTGATATACCTACCCTCCGAACAGTTGTAGAGACGAACATCGTCGATAGAAATATCACTCACATAACTTGTGTTTCGAGTCCCGACTATCACAATCTGCAGGAAATAAGCAATTAAATTTACTATACAGTGACACTGTGTCGTTTTAAATATTATCTTATATTTTGTGCAAGAATCCAGTTTTCCTGCATAATTTGACATGTTGTTATTATCCAAATGCATGCAAAAGATCAGTGTGTGCTTCAAAATATATGAATATTTTCATTTTTACGGAACATTTTTGCCTAGTTGTACCAGAGTCTTGCCAGAGTCATAAAGCTTCGTAGTGCATTTCCATTTCACATGTATATATTAACAAGGATACTGTAAGAAATCTAACTTACTACTTCAAATAATTCTTTGATGCAATTGTGTTAATTGAAAATGGCACATCAAATTGGGGACCTCAGTGGCCGAGTGGTTAGCGTGTTCGACTTCGATTCGAAGGGTCGGGGGTTCGATTCCCGCAGCGCCACACCGCGGTTGGCCGTCCCTGTCTTTCGGATGAGACAGTAAAAACCGAGGTCCCGTATCACAGTTGGTGTTGGCACGTTAAAGAACCCTCCCTGCTCTACGGCCAGCACACGGTGACGTCTCCATATGAGTGAAATATTCTTGAGCGGGACGTCAAACAACAACGCAACAACAACAACAAGCACATACAATTGACAACTGGTCTGAATTCAGCTGCCGTGTAAAACACTACAACGTTTTGTTTTTAATTCTTTATGGTAAATATTACATTTAAACTTCCACTTTACTATTGTTGTGTTTTATGTTTAAAATGGTTATGAAAAAACCTCGGCCATAAATGTTCCTTGTAAAGACGAGTTGACTTTACAATAAGAAACATATGAATAAGTGATACCTGGAATATTGTCTTTTGTTCCCCAAGGACAATTCTACCCCTTTGCCACTCATCTCCTTGGTTTCCGGATTTAAAGAAGTATGGCGAATCTTTGACGTCGTCCAATGTTTGGTTCCCTCCTCTTACAAATATTTCCAGAGATCCCACTCCTAGTGTTCAAACATAATACAAAGTAAGCTCTTTTTGCGTTTTAATTCATTTTAAAGAGATGTTATTTCAATGAGCTGTTTATTTTGCAGGCCTACTCATGGTCGAAGGGCGACGCAAAAATCAAAGTTTAAAACAATTGTTGCGTCAGTCAGGCACGCCAACTCAACCTTTTTCGGACCGTTATTTAGAAGACTTATAAAGTAATACCTTCTTAGTGTAGACTCCTTCTATAAAATTATGTTTATTATTCCGAGGGATCTTGAACATAAATGAACATAAAAATACTGCTTGAACACCAATGAAATAGAACACAGGATCTTCCGGTCCAAAAGTCCCACCGCTGTGTCCCTATTAGTATTTAACCAAAAGTTCTGTCCATATTTTTCTATTTAGGCAGTTGTGCATACTTACTTTATTATGATGCAAATGTGATATACCTATGTTCTTTTTATTCTGTGAGGATGTAAAATGAGTCAAAATATATCTTTAGATCTTTATATCTTGTAGTGTGACAATCATACTGCGACGCTTTAAATGTACGTTGTGATAACTAGCACTACGATAAATGGGACTACTCCATGAACCACGTGATATCCGATAATATTTGTGCGGTACTAGTATCTCCAATGGTGATGGAACGCAACTCTACATAATCTTGCAGCTAAAATAGCGTCTCCGTTTGTCATTACATCACAAATAGAAACAATAGCTCCGAAAATATCATTGGATGTCACGTGGTTCATGAATTAGTTCAATTATATGGCTGTGTTTGCATTTCTTTTCATATTGTATAGCCGTCAGGTAAAAGAAGAAGCTAATAATGTTGACAGCTTCCACTTACTGCCATTTCCATCTGGACCTTTCATGTGGTAATAAAAGTCAAAGCAATAGCCATCGCTGACTGGTCTGTAGATAGGCGAAAGTAGCCTTGCAAAGTGCCCCTTTCTCCTTGGACGAGATACCTCTATGAACATGTAATGCCCTGTAAAAATGTATGAAAATGTATGTTTAAAAGACCTCTATAAAAACATAGAAAAGAGATATCACAAAATTGATCGAAGTCAGCGGTCGGTAAGGTAAAAGTATTTAAAAAGATCTTGACTGCATTGTTACTTTTAATAAGAAATAACTATCCATAATATACACTATTAGGTTCTTATTAAGTCATATAAATGGACTCAAATAGGAACTGTGAATTGACATATGATCTAAAAAAGACTGCAATAGAGCGCAGCTCGAAGGACCGAAACGAACCTGTATGTAGAACATATTAATATATATTATATGTCCAAGACCCTCAGAAGTTATAGTAAGTAAAACGTGACTTAACGATACTTTATAGAATAATTATTTGAATAATTCAGTCTTCTTTGTGCAAATTCCAGGATCCTAGGAGTACTTACTACTAGGCCTACTGCTTCCGCTACTTCTACTGCTACCACTACTAGTTACAGCTACAGACAACCATAACTACTATTTTCATTGTTAAAAAAGCCAATGATAATGAAAAAACAATAAGAGTGACGTCAATGATAGAAATGATAACTATACCGAAGTCTGACTTTGGATATGTGTGATCTCTATCAGGTCCTGTATTTGTCGTACTTGTTTTCCCCGAATGCCTTGTCCAGTCAAAATCGTTGGTATCAGTTTTGTCCTGTGTCCAGCCACACAAATCTTGTTTTTCAAAATCACAAGATTTGTCCAGTTCTTGGTCTAAAAGCAAACAACGTACTTGATAAATCAGTTCACAACAGCTAAATATCTAACATAATTTACTTACAAAGCTGTACTTAGACTTTATAAAACCACTTTGCTACTTATTAATTTATTACGTTATCATTTAATATGCAACGCTTAGTATATTATATGACATTTCCCTGAGGTCAACGGTATCGTCCTGTCCTTATGTGGTCTCCATAATTAAGGGTTACCATGTGACTGCTTTACAAAAACTGACAGGGTATCGGCGAATCCCCTGTCAGAAATGAAGCTTCACCGCGAGGCCTCAGCCGAGCGGTGAAACGGAGATTTCTGATGGGGGATTCAACGATATCCTGTCAGTATTTGTAAAGCATTCACATGGTAAACCTATTCTAATGCTCCTTTCATTCTTAACTAGCGGAGTCGTGCCAGAAAGTGCTGAGACGCAAAGATATCCTACTTTTATCGATGACCAAATTGCCATGTAGGCCATTACAATGACGTCAAAGTAATATGTTAACAATCAAAATGTGACGTCATTTAAAAACTAGCAGTGAATCGTGAATACCCTGCGAGTTTCCAACTTCATTGACCAATGAAATAACGCGAAACAGACACAATGCATTAGAATGACCATTAATAAGGGATTCTTACTCCTCTATTACACGTGTTTCCATCGCTGCATATTCAGAGATATACATGTATCTCTCTATATTTATCTATGCATAAGGATTCGAACCGCATAGTGTGCCCTTTGTAACCTGATCATTATCTGCTTGTTTAAGTACCAAGTATGAGTTAATGTATAATGCTATAGAAACTGACACTGCCATGAGACAGATACAGTGGATTCTAGTCAAAACAAAACTTGTTGATAAAACATCTTATTTGTTTATTGGCACAGATTTCATCATAAATCTTCGGGTATAATAGAACAACTGCATTTCAGTCCCAGCAGGGAGTTTTTACAACACAAATGTGGATTTGTTTGTTTGTTTGTTTACAGTTCCCGCCACTGTCGATATCTTTCGGTAATATATATGGTGGCGGTCAGTTTTATTAGGAGAGAGCCCGGTTACAAATATATCCGGAAATAGACCAAAGGCCATCCTTAAGTAAACTGGCAAACTTTCTCACATTGCCAGTATAGGTTACAACGAAGTTCTAACCCGTGCTGACAAGAAGTAGGAGCCTGGGTAGATTAAAATGCAATGCTCTAA
This sequence comes from Pinna nobilis, assembly GCA_016161895.1. Lineage (NCBI taxonomy): Eukaryota > Metazoa > Mollusca > Bivalvia > Pterioida > Pinnidae > Pinna > Pinna nobilis. The sequence continues at coordinate 2,214 of JACSZP010007939.1, read as the reverse complement.
CCATCCCACCACGGAAGCCCCGCATTTTACTTATAAGTTAGCTTGATATAACAACATATCCAGTGGTAAATTTCACATACGTTTTTATATAACCTGCAATATAAATGGAGACCTACCCATTATTTTGTGTCCATACAAAGAAAAATCTATTCCTGAAATAGTGGAAACTTTTGAAGACATCAACATATATTGATGCTGTCATTTCAGTACTTGACCTAATGACATGCACTGAATATCGAAACAAAAAGAGAGCGTTTTACAGTTTGGCAACTGAATATTTGGTTAATTGATTTATGGAAACGTGATATATCAGCAAAAATGATATAACAGCAAACTTGATATAACAAAGCGGAGGTAGGAGATACCAATGGGACATTCCGAAAAAAACCTTGATAAACAAAGCCATGGCAAAAACAAAAAGTGACATCACCACAAACAGGAATGCACATAGATATGTAACACTTAAAACTAGAAAATAGAGTAACACAAACCCTACTAAAAACTTGATTGGGACAGTCACAGCAAACTTGATATAACAGCAAATTAACTGAATCAATATATTGCCGTTAAAACAAGAATTGTTTGTAGTTAAGAATCAGATTTACTGCACGGATCACATTTTAAAACTTTATTACAGCTTTGAATCATCCACAACTTTTACATTTTTACACTGAGGGCTGTCATCTTTTCAATAGGACTAATTGATGTACCACGTGGAACCAAATAACGTTGATGCGGGGCAATTTTTTTTTTATTACTGATGTCACGACGTTAGTTGTTGTTCTTGTATTGTTGTTTAACGTCCCACTCAAGAATATTTCATTGATATGGAAACGTCACCATCAGCCGGTGAAGGGCTAAAACTTCTGCCAATGCTCGGCACTTATGGCCGTAGAGTTAAAAGGGTTCATTAACGTGCCAACACCTACTGTGACACGGGACCTCGGTTTTTACTGTCTCATCTGAAAGACAGGGATGGCCATCCGCAGCGTGGCGCTGCCAGGATTCGAACCCCGAACCATTCGATTCGAATTCGATCACGCTAACCTCTCGGCCACGGCGGCCCCAAATGAAGTTAAAGGAAAACAACCCGCGCTGACGTCATTTCAACGGTAAGATTACACAGAGTTATATTTCTTCACAATTGAGATACTAGTACCGTTCAAACGTTTTGGGTTATCATGTGGCACATGAATGATTTTCAATTACAATTAGTTTGTTTTGCGGTAGAATTATAAGCTTTATCTTTTATTTCAAATGGATATTAATCTTCAATACTTGTAGACATTAAAAACCCAAGTATCGTGAAGCAGAAGGTACGTTAGAGAACCCTCACTGCACAATGACCACAAGTGCCAAGCATAGACAGATTTTTCGCCTTTCATCGGTATACGGTGACGTCTCCGTAAAAGTGAACTATTCTAAATTGTTAAGAACAATGAAAAGGTAAAAGTAAGGAACAGTGTTCGATCTAATAATTCCTATAAGGAATGCAAAACAAGGAGTTGGTCAAACATGGACCCCTGGATAGGCCAGAGGTAAGATCAGGTGCCTAGGACGAGTAATCATCCCCTGTTGACCGGTCACACCCGCCATGAGCCCCATATCTTGATCAGGTAAACGGAGTAATCTGTAGTCAAAATTAGTGTGTAAAGAACGGTCTGATAACCGTTATGAAACATGTTAGACAGCAGTCAACCCACTGACAGGTCGTATCGACAAACCAGATCACTGCAACGACAGTAGAATTTACGAAAAGCTTACATTTATCGAGACTGTTGGAACCCCTGTAACATCAATTTGATTGGCGATAAGTAGCCTATCTCGATTTAAAATACAACCAAATCAACCTACGAATGATACTTACAGATACAAGATGGTAAGGTGTCGTTCCATGTCTTTTTGATACAGTAAATCTCTTCCACGCCATTCACTGATAGGCCTGGTCTACATGAGAACTTTAACACAGAACCGCCGAGTGCTTTCGTTATGATCAAATCTGGACTTGTCGACACTATTGCCGGACAACGTGTACCTGTATAAAGAGGAGCATCCAAATCATTATGTCATATAAAAAACTGACTCGAATATGTAAGTTAAACAGTTCATGTAAGAGTAAAACAGAATGAGTAACCTGTTTTATTTACTTTTGTTATTATTGCCTGTGAATATATATATATATATATAATATATAGTTTTACCAATTTCAAAATG
>JACSZP010007934.1:0-22909 GCA_016161895.1 Pinna nobilis | reverse complement strand
ACCCACCTTCGTCTTTATGATTTTCCTCTGCCGTATTCCTATGGTGGATCAGTGGTGTGATGACATTGTCTATATGTTCCTCACAGTTCATCAGCAACACAGGCTTTCCTCTCATGATGGCTTTCTCCAGTGTTATAATAACATGAGGATCAGACCTGCAGAAACATTGTAAGACGAGGATTGTTTCACTGTTCAAATAATCTGATTTCTCATAAAATATGTCAACTAAAATTTCTTCTCATAAAGAAGTCAATTATCTGCACATGACAGTTAAGTTATTACCTCTTAATTAACAGGATACAAACAGGTACTTGGTCATGCTACAGTAAAGATCAGCATTGCATCATATAGCCATAAAAGGCAGTTGTAGTTCCAGTTAAACTGTGACAAATACATCTGATAGCTACATGTAATAAATTCTTATACACAATCAAAACTTCTTTTGACACAATTACAGTGCAAAATTAAATATATTTACAATACTGTAACATTCTCTAATGTAACATAAAAAAATTAGTTTTTGGTCTTTCGTGTGTAAGTTTATCTGTGGCAGTAAATAATAAAAACTTTTCCTACTACAGTAGGAACTGTCTTAAGAGACCACCTCTACCATCATGGAAAAGTGGTCTTTCAAGACAGTTGATCTCCTAAGAGAGGTTTAACTGTATCAGTAAGGAATTTCTTATTTTATATTTATATCTGTACTACAGAGAAACTTATCTTGAAAGACCATCCATTATGAGAGACCAATTTTAGGAAAACATGTCTTGAAAAGCCATATTTGCATGGCATTGGTGGGAGGAGGCCTCTCAAAATGGTTTCCACTGTGAAGCAATTTTATGAGACAGATTTCCAGAATACAAGGAAATATATCTTAAATTCCTCTTATCAATTCTAATTTTTTTTTTACATTTTTTTGGTCTTTTACTTAAGATCTATCTAGGCAATAAACCATAAAAGTAGTATACCTACCATCTATTAAGTGAAGCAGCACATGCAGTTAGAGGCACACCCAAAGTTGACAAGATACGCAGAAATAAAAAAACGAATAAATCATCTCATTAGAAAAATACACATCTTCAAACTGTTAACATTGGTTAGAGTGACGTGACAGTGACATTATGTAGATATATCAAGCAAAGTTGATATGTTTGACAAGCATGTACATGTACAGATAAATTGTTACACAATACAGAATTCTGCTACAAAATAAATCTTCAAATCAAACAAGGAAGAGCAGTGTCTTCGGGGATTTCATTTACATGTAATATCCCCCACCCTTACACGTATAGACATAGAGTCCAATAGGATGTTGAAATTGGAATTCCATAATATATAATATAGATGTATAGAAAGGCCTTTTATATCATAGTGATAAATTTAAGAGGTAGAACCAGTTTACTCCTCACTTCTGTGGGAATAGGATTTACCGGTAAACATTTTTCATGGTCAAATCCAAAAGTTAACATGTGGAGGAATTATGTGTAAATAGGCCTATTCAGTCAGAGAGAGTGAAACAAACACATCCCCTAATTTACCCCAGCGGGAGTTTAAAAGATACATGTATGTTGCATTTCATCATTGTTGCATATATCAACAGCAAATTAGTTCTCATCAGCGTAGATGCAAGTTTGTAAATCAAAGTGAATAAACAAATACATGTAAAGCGATGTTAAATAGCTTACACTCAGCAAAAATAATTGTTTCTGTATTTTTTAATCAATCATACTTAAAAGTTTGCTGTTTGCTAAATTTATCAATGCAAACAAATTGTTTAGAACAAGGTGCCACAGCACCCACACAGTGTTTCCAAAACAAAATGCTACCTTGTTTCCATGTCGATAGAAATCAATTTCTTGGAGTTCATCAGCTTGTTGAGTTTTCCCAGCCAGATGGCGCCCTCACCATTAGGATCTATCATCATGGGTGGTCGCTGCCACGAGGAACTTAAAATGGCCGCATTCTCAATCTGGCGAGGCCCAAAATCTACAGGTACAACAGAATTAAAGTTTAAAAAAGTAACTGATACATTTCTTCTTAATGGTTAAAAAACTATATACTTACATAAATGTAAAGAGAAACATATTCTATGCTGTGCCTGGTTCCTTCCATTACCATTTCTTTAATCTTAATTAGAAATATTCTACTTATAACCTGTGCAAAATCTTGCAGAAAAAACATAAGATACCAGTATTGTAAATCCCTTTGGTATGAAATAACCTGAGTACGTGTAGATTAAGTCATAAATTCAGCAATTAGATCTATGATTTAAATTTGCAACTCTCAGTAGAACCAAGCCCTGAACCTTTGGACCAGGGAGATTGAAAAGGGAGTCAGTTAAGTTTTTCTGTTAATTATGACATTTTCACACCAAAGTTTTACATAAGACATCAGCTTGTGTGTTCTCTTACCTTTCCTTATCCAGTTGTTCAGGGTTCTTTCTCCCACCAGAATCTTGATGAGTGACATGGTATATTTCTGGTACTGACTTGTGGTCAACATTGGGGCAGTGGACTGAGTGACCTCACTCATGCCATCCCCTTCTTGGTCCTCTCCTTCCTCCTCCTGGATTTTCTCCAGGGGTTGCTCCTTGTCTTTGCTCTCCGAGTCCTCTGGTTTTGGTGTTGATGACTCATCTCCTGAAATTACAGAACAAACTATGTGTGTAGTAGATTCTATTGACATTATCTTGTATATTGTGCAACTACTACTGCAAGCCCTTTAAACGCCACACGCCAGGGGCTACCCATGAAGCCCCAGAATGGCTCCTTGCGTTTAACATGCAACCAGTATGGTGTTCATAACACATGCCGTCTACAATAATTACAGTTTTCCTGGTTATTACAGAGCAATTACCATTTAAATGCTTAAGACTAAACAAGAGTAATCAGTGGACAACAAAGCTCCCCAAAGGTAAGGTAACATAAAAATAGGACCAAAGTTCCTAAGAGTAGGTCAAAGTCCAAGGTTCAGGTTACTAGACCTTTAATGAAAGCTCTTGTCATGAGAAATCTTGATGTGAAATATAAAAGTCCTGTCTTTTCTGGCTCAAACAATAGGTTAAAAGGTTTAAAAGTTTTGGATGCTGCCATCTCAGACAACAAAACAGAAAGGGGTTTGGCATTACTGTATACAGGCTTATTTTCACCCATGTTATTTTCACCCTCGAACACTTGCAAACAGTCTGGTCCTGTTCTAAATTCCCCTAGTCCCATCATAATTCTATTCAATGAGTTTACCATTCTGATTTTGGCCAGTTTTGAATCAGCTCACTGTCAATGAGGACAAAAGGGCTGAAAATAAAATGGGAATGGAAATTTCCCTGTATACAGCATCTCTGGACTTTTGTCCCAGTAAGCCTGTGAAGTGTCCTAACATCCAGCTGTTCCATTGCATCATTCTACTCCACTATAGGCATTATTTTAGTAACACAGTTATTTGCTGATTACTAAGGACAAACCTTTATCCTCTGTGGTGTCCTTTTCCTTTTCTTCGGAATCTTTCTCTGACTTCTCCTTGTCAGATTTCTCATCTGCATCTTCCTCTTTTTTCTCTTCATCCTCTCCCTCCTGCTCTTGTTCTTCATCTTCAGGTCTCAGATCCTAACAGAAGAGATGTACAGATACAAAATCCAGAACTTGTCCACACAACCTAGTCAATACTATGATATATTATACCTCATCCAGTAAGTGTCTATGTAATTCTAGTAATTGCTCTGGTCACTATTTTAGTATATCAGGCCCAGAGCCAAGGTCAATGGGCCTACACTTTATTTTGTGATGTCACAATACCATCATGTCATAAGCTCTATAATGCAATAAGTATTGTTCTTGTTAAATTGTTCTCAAAGAAAACTGAGTTTTCTGTTTCATGCACATCAGATCATTCCTGATAGATTTGGTACAATATAACAAAATATTGCATGGCTCTTCAGGCAATATGAGAGTTAATGGACTGTCCAGTCACCCAAAAATATGTTTATGGACCTCAGCTTTGCTTTGGTCCGTATGAATATTTTTGGTTGACTGGCAAGTCCATTTACTCCCATACTGCTCGAAAAGCCATACAATATTTGTTGAATATTGATTTGTGCAAAATAAAGGTCCACTATTAGATAAAAACGTGTTTGATTGACATACAATAAATGTCTGCAACTGGCACAAGTTAAAATGTAATAATTTCTAAAGTACCTCAACAAGAAAGAAATTTTAACTGAATCTGTGGCCTATACAATGACATACACTGAATAAGTTAAATGCTTGCAATAGCAACAAATAGAGTCTAAAAATAAAATGTAAATCATGCACAGAAAAAGAATAAAACAGAGAAGAAATTAAAATCAGAGCAGTGAAAATTACCTGTTGATCATCAGCATTCTCAGGTGTATTCTTGCCCATATGAGCATCCTCTTGTTCCTGTTGTCCGAGCAGCGCTGATGTGTAATCAATTTCATACACTTGACTAGCACCTGATGCTGTCTTTAGGAAATCTATTGACCAGTCTATCACTCTACCTGTAACAACAGGTCAAATGTACAATTAACATAAGACTATAACTAACATATAACTCTACACAATTATTGCACTGTTATTGGTCAAATATGAGAATTTATGGAATACAAAAACAATATAATACAAGTGAAATATACAATTAACAGATGACTAAAACTTACATTCTATACCCTTCATGTGTTGGTTGGTTATATTGCTGTTTAAAAAAAAAAATTCGAATCGAAGGGACAGGGGTTCGATTCCCGTAGCGCCACTCTGCGGTTGGTCGTCCTTGTCTTTCGGATGAGACAGTAAAAACCGAGGTCCTGTGTCACAGTAGGTGTTGACACGTTAAAAAACCCTCCTTGCTCTACGGCCAGCAGTGCCGAGCACAGGCAAAATTTGTCGCCCTTCACTGGCACACGGTGACGTCTCCATATGAGTGAAATATTCTTGAGTGGGATGTTAACAACACAACAACAACAACAAAAAATTATACTGTATTATTTCCATCTGCCATGGTCGTTGCATTCAATATGCTTCATTAATTTGGAACATTTTGTTAAATGTCCACCTACTATGTCTGCCTGCCCACTATAATGACTAACAACTAGTGAGAGCCATTGTAGCTCCTCAATAGAGTGCTCTCTTTTGAGGTCATGGGGTCAAGCCTTGATGGGGAACGATTGGCTTACCTGTCCCTCTGATGATAGAGCAAAAATCTGAGGTCGCATGTTACAGTATATGCCATCACATTACAGAACTCTCGCAAAGCGCGGGCCATTTGCTGACATCTCCAGTGCATACAGGGTTATTTTAGCCCCGTGCTATTTTTGCCCTAATGCACTTGCAAAAAGGTTTTGCCCGTTTTTTTTTCAATTTGCCCAGTTTCATCATCTTACTATTCGAAGAATTTACCATTTTGGATTCCCCCAGTTTTTAATTTTGCCCATTGATGATGAGGGCGAAAGGGGTGAAAATAAAACGGGCGAAAATTTCCCTGTACATACAGTATACAGTTGAATCTCGAAAACTCAAAGTGCTCTGGACCTCTGATAAACTTCGAGCTTTCGAGACTTCGAGTTTTCAAAAATATGATTTCTCTCCAGCTTAACGCTATTCTGCCACCCAAACCCTCTAAATCACTCCCTTTCCTGGACAATGTTTTCTCATCACTCATTATGTTGGTAAATATTCTGTAATATTTTACCAATGTCGTCACCTTTAATTACTATATAGACACATAACAATTACAATGTCTGCCCAAAAATTCGTATTTCAAAGGATTGTTATGATATTTCACAGGTATTTTAAGCTTTGGATTGTGAAATTTATTCGAGAGATCGAAAATTTCGCCGTCGACGTTCGAAAGATCGAGACTAAATGTGCATGATTTATTAAGGAAAAAAATCGGGACCGTCGTTTTACTTCGAGAAATCGAAAATGTTCGAGTTTTCAAGATTCGACTGTATATGTAAAACATCAATAAAAACAACTTAATGGTGGGCCTTTTTCTAGTAATATTTCATTTTATTGGATATTCTATACTACAATGTATATATAGGTAAGTAATCTGTACCACTTTGTATTTTTCAGGTAACACACAGAGTTACTGGAGAGGTGATGGCACTGAAGAAGAACACATACCTTAGTAATCGTCTGAGTATGCTGAGAGAAGTACAGCTGATGAACAGACTATCCCATCCAAACATTCTCAAGTAAGTAGCCTAGTCTGATGAACAGACTCATGAGTCCCATCCAAACATTCTCAAGTAAGTACCACATCTCAATTACACATGTCTTAATAAACCATAAGAAGTACAAATGATGAACAGACTGTTCCATCTAAACATTCTCAAGTAGGTAGCACCATCCAAACATTCTCAAGTAGGTAGCACCATCCAAACATTCTCAAGTAGGTAGCACCATCCAAACATTCTCAAGTAGGTAGCACCATCCAAACATTCTCAAGTAGGTAGCNNACTTTGTTATAGACATCCTTCGTTTTAAGCATCAGGATTTACTACATATATAGATAAATAGTAATTCCTGTCGGGGATTTTATTCCTCTTCCTTATAGCACTGAATTTGCTTTAAGCCGCCTCGTTATAGACCGACTGTACTGTACGTACAAGATATTCAAGATGGAATATTAAAGCACATGTATCTACTTTTTACAAATCTACAAAATATTGCATATGTTTTGATGATAAGGAAACTATGCATTGTTTGATCTATAAAGTGCTTATGCAGTAACATCACCATTGTTAACTGGTACCTACATCAGTTTTGCATTTGTATCTAAATATAGCCTTAAAGACATTAGAGAATTTTATTGAGTTAATTTATCTTTTTTTTTTTTTTTTTTTTTTTGACAATTCATTTAATTTTTAGGGAAAATTCTTGTTCAGTAAAAACTTAATCAATGCAACCATACATGTACACATGTACACAGCATGCTTACCCTTTAGACCATCAATGGAATCCACAACAAGAGGAACACCTCTCTCCCGCAGGCAATTTGGCCAATGAACAGTCAACATGACACGTCTGAAATTGTGGTGGTATGGACCCAGGTATGTGGCAAATGCAGCGGCCATTGCACAGCCACCAGGGATGGCCACTGAGCGACGCTCATGAGAATCGTATATCTGCTGACATCTTTGTCTCTCTCCCTTTAGAATCTGAAAATATTAAAAATGAATCATGTGACAGCTTTTGTAAAACTTCTAGAATCTGATCATATTTAAAATAATTAGTCAGGAAATTATGCAAAGTATAATCATAAACATAGAAAATGTTGGAATACAAAACTATAGCTACTACAGTGTCAATAACTGTAACAATTTTGTTGGAGACCTAAGAGCTACAAGTTTGAATATATGCTGGAATCTATGCATCCTTTACAATATTTTTGTTTTGTTTTTTTTTTTTGTGAAATCTTGTACTTTAAAAGTATTTTGCATAATCGATGAGTGAAATCAGACTCTGGCTATGAAAACTAAATTAAATAATTCTAAAATACAACTAAAGGTGATCCAAAAATGTATCTTAAATAACTAAACATGTAGCTATAGCACATTTTTATAGTTATAGTAAATCTCTGAAGAGAAAGAGGATGAATGCCTTTATCCATTTAGCAGTTGATCAACAACATTTGAAGGCAATTGGGATTATACACCCTTAATATAGTACAGGTAGTGCAGAATGGCACATAAATAGATTGATACAGATACACTAGCTGTGTCCTATGTTGATTTGTGTGTGTACCCTTATTTACTGACCTTTCTCAGTTGTGCAGCTGTCTCTAACTTTTTCCTCATACTAATGGTCTTCTCATCCTGCTGATTTTTGTCAATCGTCGCCTCCTCAAATCCTCTTGCCAAATCTGTGAGTCTCACTTCATGGGACTGTTAGAAAAGATGGAGTAAAATCAGTTTTCAATTTTTCAGGGGTCTAGTAAATCCATTAAATAAAACTTATTGCTATGAATACCTATGAGCAGCCATTTGTTAAAAAAATGAATACATGTATGAGTATATATAGTAGTGTCAAACTACAAATATATTTGGGGCTGCCATGGTCGAGTGGTTTGTATGTTCGACTTTGAATCAAAGGGTCTGGGGTTTGAATCCTCACAGCGCAACACTGTGGTTGGAAATCCCTGTCTTTTGGATGAGGGAGTAAAAACCGAGGTCCCTTGTCACAGTGAGTGTTGGCATGTTAAAGAACCCTCCCTGCTCTATGGCCAGCAGTGTGGAGCATAGGCAAAATTTGTCAACCTTCGCCGACACACAGTGAAGTCTCCATATAAGTGAAATATTCTTGAGTGGGAGGTTAAACAACAACACAATACGATACAAATATATTTGGTTACCATGACCCTAATGCCCAATAGTTTTATACGTCTTAAAATTTAATTATGAACTTACTCATGTAAAATTTGTGCTTATGGTAACTCTTAAATAAATTTGTTTTGAGTGAACTTGTAATTAACTAACAAAACAACTGTGCAATAGCATTAAACTATGTAATTTGCTAACTATAAGCTAAAAATCTTAACTTGTAGTTAGTGGCTAAGTAATATTAATTTTAGCAATGCATTGTGCAACTGGGCCCAGAAGGGAAAGAAAGACAACTCAGGATTAGATTTGATTTGTGACTGAAATTTCATTTCTTATTTTTTTCATGACAATCAATATCCAATGAAGAAAGCAAAAATCTATTTGGAACATCCTAGTCAGAGACATCATATATAGAAATTTTGTAATTAAATACGTGGAACATTTCCATTAAAGCCAATATCTGAATACCTAAATATATCATGAAACTATAAAGTCTACGGAAATTATCAAATTTATTGTATGGGCCTATCAAAAAAATGAAAATTTAAGAAAAATCCAAAGGAAAATGAAACAAAATAATCATCAATTTCTTTTACAGATATAAAGATCTAAGAGTATAAATATGCAATAATGCTTTATACCCCTGCAAGTAATCAGTGTGGATCAACAAATCATCAGCATTTCTGAATTTTCTCAAATGTAATTCGACAACTCTGTTCCTTGTAAGTTATTCTCTTGCTTGCAAATTAGTTAAGAATAAGTTTAGAAGAATTATTGGCTTCATGATTAACAAGGAAACAATTATATTTGTTTATTCTATGGTATCCACTATTCACTTACCTTGCGCTTGTTTTCTAGTGTAGACATTTTATGCTCAGCTTCATCCACTGCTGCTGCCGTCTCCTCCACTTTCTGGTGTAGTGGCTTGACCTTGGAAATCATCATGCGATGGTACCTCACCACCCCTCTGACCCACTTACACAGGGCTCCACAGGCAGAGTTGTTGGTTTTCCTCTCTAGGGTGGTTGGGTCAAAGGATGGCTTTTTGAGGTAAGGTTCTACCAAGTTAAGAGTGGCCTCTGGCAGCTGGTTATCGTCAAAGGACATCAGCTCCTCAATAAACCTGTAAATAGATCCCATAGTCATATTCAATAACTAAGCATCACTCTATCACAGTCATCAATATAGTATGGGAGGTTTGAAATTGTAGCTCTTCTGTGTGTGGAGATATATATATATATGTTGCGTAGAAAAGGAGGTAGAATTCGGTGTGTATACCTATGCGGATCTCATGGACAACATTTGAAAGAGTTACATCCTGGTAATCGTCCTGATATATTGGAATACATGCTGGATATGACACACATACATCACACATATGTCATTTAGGGAAATATCAAAGCTCAGGAAACAGAATTGCTGCACAATACATGAGTAAAGCAACTGACCTTTCTAAGTTTGCCATCTGCCTTTTGGCACCTTTCTGCCAGGTAAGATCTGCTGATGGGGACTTCACTGTAAAAGACAACAATAAATATATACATTAGTTCATACACAGGTAATGTAACTTATTAAAGGCACTGCAGATGCTGCTGAAGAAGGAAAAGCAGGTGCTCCCTCTTACTTTATGAAATGAGCTAAAATCAGTTATAACACAGATTCCTACCATAACACTCGTAGTTACACTATTCTAAAACGGCTGTATAATTGAGGCTGCTGTTGATTTAAAATATCGATAAAACACATGTTGATTAATACTTCTGAACGTTTTGATGGGCCGATACATAAGGAAACTCAATTATGAAGTCATAAATTGACATTATTATATGTTTGACGTCACAATACATTGACTGAGATGACATTATGGCAGGAACTGAAAAAAAATTATTCCTCTTGTTGTTTCCAATACTTTAATTTGTAAATTAATCTTGTGATATGCTAGAAACAGATTACACAACTCACTAGGAATAATTATCATGTTTATCCAACTTGAGTAAGTTAATTTTCAAAGGTCAAAGCGCAAGCTTTAGCGAGCGTTTTGAGACTTTGAAAATTATATCAACTTGTTGTGTAATCTCTATGTATATACAGTGGAACTCATTGACATTAAAACCTGATACACTGAAATTCCACTTAATTTCAACTAGTCAAACTTTACCAGCTACATTACGTTATTACTATTCTAATCTAATTATTTTGAAAATCCTGTTTATTTGAAAGAACAATTCATTCCCCTTTGGTTTCAGTATATCTAGGTTCTATTGTATAAGACTTACATATCATGATGATAGTGGTCATCAAGTCCTCTATATCTATGATTGGTTTGTTCATCCCTCTCAGCTCGCTCAGTTTCTCTATGTCCATATTTTGTATTACTTTCTTGGTATCAGCAACAATAGCAATGGCTTTGTACACTGCCCTCTCATGTGCAACTTGGTATTCTGGTAGTAACTGTCAAACATTGAAAATAAAATTTGATTAAGATATTTCATGATGTGATAACCACAGAAGAACCTGTATTCTCTGCAATCTAGAACAGACCATCCAATCTGCAGAACTACAGTAATTTAAGACACAGTCCCCCTAAAAACAATCAGGATATCATGAATGTATATATATATGTGTGTTCTATTACAGTCGAAACTGTCTAAATCGGATACTGTCCGAACCGGAATCCTGTCCAGATCGGACAAATCTTGTGGAAAGTAATTTTCTCCATTACTTTCAGTTACTTTAAACTCCCTTCAAACCGGACACTGTTCATTCTGGATACCGGACATGATTTTTTGCCACAATATAGCATTTATATGCTAATTTTGCCTGAGAAAACGGGACACTTGATAAACTATTTTTCACACTTATATAATAATTTCACTTTTTTCAGGAATGTCATACGTAAATCAAATTTTATGTAATGAACGAAATTAGAAAGAAATATTATTTCCATAAATTCAAAAAAGGAACTTAAGTTCATCTGCAAAATCAATAAAACATTGTTAGAAAGGGAGGTTACTCTTCCAAACCTAAAATTTCAATATTACCTGTCCAAACCAGATTAAACGTCTGTCCAACTTTCCGATATAGACAGTTTCCACTGTAGTCTGATATGCAAAATAGGTTTCACTTTAGTTTTCAAAACAAGTTTCACTATAGTTCTACAGATTTATTTACCTACAAATTAGCATGGATGCAATATGGTCTTTTACATTCATACATATGATTTAATCTAAGTCTTTGAAGTCATAAAGTATATCGCAAACATATTCATTTTTCATTGTAATAAAAAAACCAACAAAATAATGAAATACCATAATTTCAAACAAAGCAAACAATAAAATTGAAGAAATGGAGAGTTATTTGTGCACAGTGACCTTTACCTTGACCTTCAAGACATTCAACTGAAATATAACCTCCCTCCAATGCATTATAAACAGACAAAACTGAAGGACAGATGAAAAGATAGACACAGTGATTCATAAACACCTCTCCATAAAATCAAGGCATTTAGTAACAAACACCATAGTAATGAAAATTGATGGACAGATAAAGAAGACTGATGGACAGATGTATGGTGAACTATGCACAGTAACCTTGACTTCACACTTTACTTGAATGGGGATGAAGTTCCTTACACTTTATTTGCACAGGGATAGGGTTATACAAAGTTTAATTATAGTAGTATGAGGATACCTTCTTCAGTCTGGAGATTCTGTCCAGCTGGGCCTTGACCACCTTAATCTGCTGTTCTGTAATGGCTGTATCTTTTCCAATTTGGGAGAGAATTTTGATGGTGCCCTGAAATGAAAAAAGACCATGTTTTAATTTCAATGTTGTTTTTTTTTTTTGACAAATGTTAATAGTTCATCATTTGTTACCAACAATTAACTGGAGAGATAACACTACATTATACTTTTAAACGTTTTCTGATACAAATTATTGTTTTCATGTTTTCTTGGATATCACAAAATGACTGGCATTTCTCTGTGTGTTTCAATTGAAAAACAAAATTACCACACTATCACTACCAGCTTGCAATATCAATACCAAAAATATCGAAATAATAATGAAGAGGGAAAAATTGTGCTTGCAATCTTGAGGAATGAAACAAAGTGGAAAATTGATCCATGGGAAAAAAAGACAATTTCTTTTTGTTCCACTTCTTGTTCACATGGCTAAAATCTTATAAATAAGAATATTGACAATTTTATAGTATAACTTATGAACAAGTGATTCTGACCTCCTTTCTCTCCTCTAGGACTATCATTTCATGTTCCAGGAGTTTTCTAAGCTTCAGTGCAACTTCATTTTCACGCTTGATCTGGTTCAGTGACTTGGTCACAGATTCATGATCTGTGTTGACTTCCACATGCTTGGCACAGGCCAGAGAAATGTACCTGCAAGTGGAAGCAAATTACAGTGGACTTGATCGACAATGAAGTCAAAGGAGATTGACTTTTGATTTCGTAACAGGCATTCATCGTTTTAAACATCAGAACTTATTACACTTAAAGATAGATAGTAATTCTTTTCCAGGATTCTATTCTCCTTTGTTACAGCACTGAATTTGCTGTAAGCCAATTCATTATAGACCAATTCTACTGTATGTTCTATATGTGACATAAATCTATGCCTCCCATAGTACTTAAAAAACCATCTGAATTAAAAGACCACCTGTCATATATGACTATTTTTGCATCTTCTCTTAAATAGTCTCTTTAGACAGGTAAGATTGTTTAATGAATTCTTTTTTTAATTCTAAACCTTAACAAGAAATAACATTATTTTCATGAAAGATTCATAGTTTCTGATACACAAGATAAAATCAAGTTTGGTATGAACCTTCAATAAAACTTCAACAAACCTCTCGACAAATTTTTCAAAGCCAGTATTTGTGATATGTCTGTACTCTCCACTGTCTTTTTCCTGGCCATCTTGTTGTCTCAGGACCAAGTGCATGGAGGCCAGCATGTGAGCAATGTTTTCTCTCTCAACTTCCGTCATCCAGTCAACATCTTGAGGAATAAATGACACAGGTGAGAATAATGGCTAAAATCATGTTAATTCTTCTTTGTAAACTGATCTTAAACTTGATTAACAAAAAATGATTTGCCTTACTTTATAATCAATTAATGTACATTTTGTACATGCGAACATGTGAGAACGGTCTTGGTTCTATGGTAGCATGTTGAGTTTCAGAATGTAAGGTCATGAGTTTGAATTGCCTCAGCAGAGGTGACCAGCTTTTCCTGTCCTTCAGAAGAGACAGAGAAACCAAAATTCAGAGTCATATGTCACAGTAGATGTCACACCTCTTATTATTCAATGGTCATATGTGCCAAACACAGACAAAATTTGTAGCCTTGGTAATTGGTGATAGCTGAATATAAGTAAAAGATTCTAGAGTGAGATGTTTCACAAGTTCAATACAACATACAACAACAAAAGTATAATTTAATTTGTTATTCAACACATACCTTTGAAGTGGTATAGGGCATGGTTAACAAGCTGAGTCTTGGACCAGTGATTGAACCATATGAAGTTGATGTTTTTGGCAAATGATGGATACTCGCAACATCTTTTCTGGAATGTCTCCTTTCCTTCACTGATAATCAGGCATATGCGGAAGTTGTTTCTTACAGTCCTGTAATGTCAAAATAAAATCATAAGGGTTGATCTTTTTAAAAAACAAAATGTCAAACATATCCTTTGCTAACATTTATTTGTGTGAACATTAGTTGATAAAACATATTACAACAAAATTCACATCTTTCATCCCCCTTTTATGCCTGCTTGTCCTCTGAATTGATCTTATCCAAGACCTATAACTATAATACTGTGACTGTAGGCTGGTTTTGAGTGGAGATAGCAAAAATGCCTTATTCTTAACAAGAGGGACCAACTAACGAACGATTAAAATCTATCAGAATTTTGCACAAGTACAGGGAAATCTCATCCAACTATCAAAGATTTGCAGCTTATGACAAGTCTTGCTGAGTAGTAGAAATCACAAGTCTTTGATATGAGGGTGAGATATTCCTGTCCCTGTACAAAGTGATGGTGGATTGTTTTTCTCTCATCCCGAGTGATACTTCTCTTGAATTATAAAATATCAATATATATGTAATACTGTATTCAATCAGTCAAAATATGCCGAAAAATATGCCGAAAAATATGTATGTGGCAAGTGACGGCAGATGATTTAAGACAAACATCGGAGGTTGCATGAGAGAGATATCTCGGAATGGGTGAACAGGCATAAAATTCTTTATCTGATGAGAGAAAAGATGATCCCAATAACTGTGTTTTTCAATATAAGGAAACCTGTCTTACAAGACATCTGTTAGACAATACCAAACTGTCTTGAGAATTGTCTAAAATAGAAAATTTTTTATCTGATCAGTAAGAAAAACTCTTTTTAGAAACCATTCCAAATTGTAAAGGCAGAAAAGGGGGTCTATTTCTTATGAAAAATTACTTAAAACGCTTTTTAGAAACAATATTTCCAAAACTTTAAAACAGGAAAGATGGTTTGTTTTTGATGAAAGGTTTTACAAAATTACATTACAACATTTAACATACTTTAAGAAGAAGTTCCATGCCACGTCTCTCGTGTACGTCAGCCCAGCTTGAGTAACTTCTGTTCTGATAGAGTTGATAATTGTTGTTTGCTCTTCGTATGTGAACAAATGACTAATGGAACCTCCAACGATAAACTCCTGTAGGAACACCAGGTAGTCCTCCTCTAGTAGCTCCTCTTCATGGAGCAGCAACAGAACCTTTTCTCCCTGTCAATGTACAAGAAAATATTCATGACTATAGTCAAAATAATTACCATTCATCCCAAAAATTCAATTTCACATTTATAATGCATAATTTGTTTATACTGTACAGGTGCTTTTAGTTCATGAAGTATCAGAAACACAATACGTAACTAATCAATATGTATGTTCAAGGAAAGATACCTATAGTGGCATTAGAACATTTGTAGAATTTTTTTGTGAAATTTAAAACCTTTGGATAAGGTCCTTTAAGGAAAGCACAAAAATTTTACCCAGTAAAATTAAAGAACTTTACAGTATATTGTGTGTTTAAATGAATAAGATCAAGGCTTGAAAGCTTTGAAAGTCAAAAGAATAAAGCAATGCAAATAATCTTGAAAACATAATCAATTTTCCGAGGAAATGGCCCCGGGAGATTTAGTATCATTAAGCATGAATTAAAAACTATCATCGAATATATCAAAAGTCCTCTTTATAGATTCTAAACCCATTGGAAACATTAAAAAAAAGTAGCAAAAAACAACAAAAGAACACAGATTTACAAAAAATGGTTGAAACCACTTATATTGAACCTTGATATATTGAGATTCTGCTGAATTTGAAATTTTAATTTTACTAAATTACTTTATTACTTACTTTATTTTTACTATACTAACCCATTCTTTTTGAAAGCCCTGATTATTTGAAAGAAAAATTCATTCCCGTTCTTTTCAATATACTCAGGTTTGACTGTATTTACCCTTGATCCAGCTCTGGTATATCCTTGGACTAAGTCAGCCTTGAACTGGTCCATTTTGTACTCAGTGGAAGCTCCCATTGAACTGGGGCTGATCTGGTACACGGTGTAGCCGCACAAGTGAGCCGCTAGTTTGACAATGATGGTGGTCCTCCCCGGGCATCCTTCAGCAACAAGGACCGAGTGAGCAGTTTCATGAGGCGAAGCTATGGTTCTGGCTAATCTGCATACTTGTTCAACTACAGGCTGTAACAAAAGATGAAATAATTATATGTCATAATCAAACATTTCCTCATGTGGACTTTGGCTATAATATAACTAAATAAGGTATAACAAATATCATCTGTAAGGAAATTTTCCTTTGGTAAAGAAAGTAAGTACATGTCAAATAGATACAGCGAGGTACAAAATGAATGCGAGTTAAATATAGGTAAAGTGATGTAAAGTATCAGAGGGACCCACCTCTAAACAAGTTATGTAATAATATCTAGCCCTTCCTTAATTAATGTCAAACTAGCCCTTTCAAAACTGCAGACCAAGATAGACCGGTCTAAGGCAATGGAAAAGAGCACACCCATTTAAATACCAAGGGGTGAAGGGGTTAAAAGAAAAGAATAAAGAGCACAAATTTATGTTGACATTGGCATATATTAAGAAGGATGAACATTTTGGGGAGCATAAAATCTTTCAATAGTTCTCCACCGACCTTGTACAGTGCCATTTTGATCCTTGGGTGAATCTTATTGTACTCCTCCTCTCCCTTCCTCATCAGCTCCTTAGCCTCCTCCAGGTTAAAGACAGGTTTGTACAGATCCGTTTTGGCATCTTCCTCTGACACATTGGAGCTGTGGCGAGTATCTATCATACCTGCCGTCACCACGCCACTATCCTGCTCAATCAGGTTACTTAACAGCGGAGCTCTCCTCTTTAACATCTGAGTGACCTATAATTTATAGAAGCAAAACATTTTGTTATAAAAGTGATAACTAAAGCTAATCCCGATAGACTTTTTCTACACATGGTTGTGATAAAAAAAGTCTTCTAAACTTATCCTCTGAAGTAGAAAATAAGGATAATGGACTGACATCAGACACTTTACTCTACTAACACATCAAATGTGCATGTTCAATGTGGACGCTAAAGAATATGCCAACACTGATGATGACATCTTACTTTGTAAGGTGAGTAAATAAGTAAGTACAGTCAAGCCTCATTAAGCTGGATGCCAATAATATGAACATCAATAATCTAGATGCCAATAAATCGAAAGCCAATGATCAAGATACTTCGCCTTGGGGAAAAATTTCTTTGGAACAGAGTTTTTTTGAATAGCATTGATCATAACAAAAGATATGCTTCAGTAATCTCAATGCTTCAGTAATCTCAATGCTTCAGTAAAGTCTTTGGGTTAATAAGGCTCTACTGTAATGGGATTTGTTTCAGTGTATTTGTAATAGATATAAACAAGGATAATGGACTGACATCAAAAACTTTACTCTTCGAACACATGTAAAAACATTACATGTGCAAGTTCAATGTGGACTTTTATTTTTTCATTTATTCAGGTTATGTGATTATTTCATCTGCAAAATCTGACAAACTTAAATGGAAAATCAAATTGAACTAACTCTGGAAGTTAAAAAAAATAGTAAACAGGAAAAGATGAAAAATAGTATGATTTTTTTTTATCCAAAACAAATCCAGATCAAGACTCCAGCAAGAAGTTCTAGCTTTTGTTGAATCAGCAACCACTTTTCCTAATACAAACTTTCTTGTTTTAAAATGTAATACTTCTATATATTGTAATACACTTGGAAAAAAATATAAAACTGTGGTAAACTGACAAACAAAGTTTGACCAGACCAACCTCATCGTCATTGGTGAAGTCCTTCTTTACAGCTGTAACAAAGGATTGTTTGTATCTGCGATAGTCCACCTCACTGACCATCCTGTGACCATAGACCCAGGAGCATTCATGTTGCCATAGCAACATCAGACTTCTCTTGGTGCAGCCAGGTTGAAGTGAAAGGCACAAGTTTCTGCAAAATACAGTAACATATAAGTCAAACACATAAAATATACATGTATTTACTAGTGTTCTTGATACAACAAAATTTCCCCCATTTTTCAAATCCTCTATTGTACCTATAATGGAAAACATTCATGCCCTATGTGATAACCAAAACATTCTAATCAAATTCCAAGCTGTTGCCAGTTGCTGTGTTGTTGTTTTATTCCTGTATCTAGATAAGAAGCTCAGTATTTACTCACTTGAAGATGACGGACAGATCCCGCATAGTAAAGATGTAGTGGCAGCGCTGAGCTGTGGGCAGGAACATCTGCCTCAGACGGTCCTGTAACTCCACAGTCACTTTAACGATCAGTCCCAGGTATCTCTTCATGCTCTCTTCCTGTTCCCGAATCATATTCAGATTCTGGAAAAAGATCATACAGCATAAAATGGAGCAATTTTAGCTGTTTATGTTTTTCTATAGTTAATATCTTGCTGGAGATTTTTGAACATTCATCGAGAAGTCAACAAGTTTCCATGAAGGGCTTCAAATGCTGGCAAATACTCCCCACTCAGTGCCATTGAGTAGTGCAGCACCTGTTGCATACCAACACTCACTGTGACATAGGGTCTTGGATTTCTAAGTCACATTTGAATGACTTATAGATTTTTGTTCAAATACCAAGCACTTGGTAAATACAGTCGGTACCTGTGTGAATGACCAGAGCAAGTTTGTCACAGTCTCCTTTGAAATTTCAGTCCTTTAACCCTTTCACCACTGCAGATTGTAATGGACTGGTCTAACACAATAGAAAAGAGCATACTACATTGATACTTAGGGGTGAAAGGGTTAACAAATATTGTGAACAACAGGCATTACAGAATGAAGGAGGTTTTCTCATCATATTTTAGCGATTTTTGATATGAAAATTCTACAAGGTTAAATGCTTACCTTCTCATCATGCATGTGATGTCCAACTTGGCCACTAGATGTCTCTGGAGCAATGAAGTGGGTCTGCAGAAGAGTGGAGAATATTGTCTGTTGGTCTGCACCACTGCATAAAAGAAATGGAATCATAAAATATGGAATTCAAAGAAAACAATATACACCAAGTTTATTTGAATCAATGCATATTAGCTTTCTTTATTTCAAACATACATATCCAGTGGAGTTGGTCTTTAACAAAGTCAAAGGAGATTGACTTTTTGACTTTGTTATAGGCAACCTATGTTTTAAGCATCGGAATTTACCACATAATATGGATGAATAGTAATTCTTCTCAGGGATTTTATTCTTGTTTGTTATTGCATTGAATTTGCTTTAAGTCAATCCGTTGTAGACTGACTCTACTGTATATACATTATACACATTACAGTGTAATAAAGTACCTTGGGAATGGACATCCAAATATGGCAAAATGTCTGAGGAATCTTTGACTGAGTTTTGGCACATTAGCTGTGGTATTGGAGTTAACTGTGGAACAGTATGTGACACTATTGACATATCTCCAGGCATGCGTGTCCTGGTTGTAAAATCCTCCATCATCGATGTGCTCTCGGACAAGTTCCACAGCCGTCTGCTGACCAGAATCATCGACCTGTTAAAAAAACAAAAATCAGGGATAAACATAATTACCATTTATCTTGCTTTGTGTCTGGGTTAAACGTAGTGTTTACTAAAATTTAAGTGCTTTTCTATGAATTAATATAAGCATACCAGAGTTTGGTCCTAAATATTTCTGTTCTATGAAGTCAAGATCGTTTGAGCTTAACAAGTTAATGAAAGTACATAACACAGCAAAGCAAAGCATATGCATATATATGAGAAATTGTATAGAACAGTTTTTGAAAATATTAATCATCATATTGAACTGTAAGACCAATATCACATACTGTAAAACATCAAGGTCAATGTTGCAAAATCAAAAACATTGATACCAAAAGAGAGTTGAATTTGTCATCAGAGATAGGCAAATGAAATATGAAGGTCTTTCCCCCTACCATTCAATAGCTTCTGTGGCAAAGGCTACGATTATTCAGAGGAAAATGAAGAAAAGCAGATAGACGGACAAACCAATAACTGTATGCCTTTATAACTGAGACTAATTCCTTACCTGGGATAGGTTTATGTCATCAACCAAGCATAACAGTCTCTTGTTGCCTTTCGGCACATACGTCTGGCCGTGCTTCCACTCAAGTCTTTCATCCAGACGGTCATACAGAAGTCGAGCATTGGTAAATCTGAAACATTATGAACACATCACTAAACTAAGCTTCTACAGAATTTTTTTATCCAAAAACACATTTACCAGTAGAAGTATCTTTTCTTTAATATTTTTTTTACCAGGAGGACTGTTATTATACATGTATATATGGCAACTTTGTAGCCCTATATGGTAGGTTACTTCCATTTAGTATAAAACTAAATTTTAAGAAATTAGTAACAAATTTCACATGGTTGCAATACGTTATTTCATGCAGTATCAAAATAAACATTCCTACATGTACTATCCAGGTAGTCATACCTGTTTGCCTGTATTGTGAGAGACAATACTTCCGCCACTTCTCCAGAGTACACAGTTCTGATTCTGTCATTTATGATGGCAGTTTTACCACATCCATTTTCACCAACCAATATCACAGATTTGCCGTAGTCAGTGAGAATTCCAAGTAGGAAAGTCAGTTGCTACAACAAAGTTATTATACATTAATCTTACATGCAAATTTTTCTTACTTCATAACATAAAGCAAATCTGCCTGGAAAAACATTTTAAAAAGAGCAACGAAAACATGGTTTGATACGCCTGCCATTTTCTTCTAAAGGGCATAGGCCATGTAAGGTTTGTCCAAATAAAATGCATTACAAACCCTCACTGTAAAGTAGCTCACGTTAATCCAAGTCCACTGAAGTGCAAGCTAGATCTGTAAGTTCATGAGAGGAAGCCTGTATCGAAATTTAAGCATCTCAGTACTATCCATAGCAAACATATGTCTAGTAAACTATGATCTCAGACGGACAGACAGATGGGTGGACAGAAGGACAATGCCATAACTCAATTATTAATTCATTAAGAAAAAGAGTTATTGGGAGAGATATGATATATAGAAGAGTGCTATCCTTGCATAATTACCAGTATACAACCAAGTTTACCAGTGTAAAATAGCAGTGTGAGGTTTTTCTATCTTACACTTTGGATGATGTCACAATGCTTTGAAAGTTAAATGTATGATACCATTATTTATTAGAGTTCCTCTTTTTTCGTGCTGTCTCACAGTTTTGGTTGTTGACCAGCAGAGAGAGAAAACATTTTTTATCAAATTATAATATGTTATTCTGTATAATGGAGTCCAAAATTATGTGAGAATAATAATAATTCATTACACTTATTTAAGGTTGTGAAATTCCACCTCCAGGCCATTTTTCAACCTCTTGGACTCAGCAAAGCCTTGTACCAAGCAGTTTCTCTCATTCCTTCGCCCCTGATCCCATTGGAATTTCATTATCCCTTACTCGCAATGATGAATGATTCCGTTAGCCTTACCTCTACAGGGACCGTGTGTACAAATGCCTCTGGGGGTATTCCTGCTGCTGCATTGGCGTTATATGCAGGTAAAATGTCTGACCACCTCACAAACTCATGTGTGTCAGAGTCCACAGTGTAATCAAAGACCTGTAACAAACACACTTCAGATTAGTATTGTACTGTTGTAGTTTACTTCCCACGAAAGAATCTTTCATTTACATGAAGATAACAGCATATTCCAATGAGGAGCTATATATTTGCCCTGTGCTTGGCATTCACATTGTATGACAATTGAGCAGTGAAGGTTCTTTAACATGCCAATACCTACTGTAACACTGGACCTCAGTTTCCAAATTCAAACCGATGACCACTCAATTAGATGGTGAAAACACTGACCATGACTTCAGATTTTGAACAAGAAGTACAATATATTCCAAAGAAGAGCTATAAATTTGGCCTGTGCTTATCATTTACATGTACATTGTATGACCATTGAGTGTTGGTGGTTCTTTAACATGCCAACACCTACTGTGATACTGCACTCAGTTTTGACTGTCTCATCCAAAGTGCAAGAAAAGCCAGTAAAGTTTGCAGTGTAAATTCAATCCCATGACCACTCAATCAGATGGTGAACACTCTGACCACAACTTAATATTTTTAATAAAAAGTACAACGTAAGAAGGTACTCTTACAAGGCTAATCAAACTACTTTACTTGACTTGGTTAATGTTGATGCCATAATCAATCAATACAATGTGTAAATTACCCTCACAATGGAAAGTGTTTACGAGGTAAGGAATGGAAGGCAACTCAAATGTGTTTTAACACAGACAAGAGACAAATAAGCCACAACAACTGACCAATGTATACTCTCAGAGACACCAGCAGGCTTTAAATTTTCACAAATAACTGTATGATCAAAACCACTCATAAGTTATAAAAATCTGTAGTTTAATGTTCAGTGATAGGACTAATTTCATCTTTCAAGTGCAAAAAAGATTAATGACCCTTCATTGAATTGTGGCAAATTTCAAACAAGGCAGCCACAAATTGTCACGAATAGAAGAGGAATAGTGCCAAATCGAATGATGGTGGCAAACTCTGTCAGCCTTGGAAACATCCTAATCATAAAGCTGATGTACAAACTGCATTTTGCTATATTATTTTGTTCTTATACCTACCAAGCCATCGTCTGGGTACTCAATGTGCTGCTCAAACTCTTCTTTCCACCATGTGCTGAATGATTCTCTGTTCTCAGCATCAATTGTGCCGGCAAATGCCCAGATGGCGGCAAAGTTAAAGTATCTCTCCATCTCCACATCACTGAGTTCTGGACAGCCATTTATCAAGGCCTATAACAAGAGAATATATATACATGTATAGAATTACAGTGAAACTTGTATATAAGGAACTCCTTAGAGGTACAAGATAATCAGTTATTATAGGGAGCTGGGTGTCATTCCATTTATGCGGTTCAACCAGTAAAATCACAAATGGAACGCTCGGTTCATACCGGTCCAAGTG
>JACSZP010007932.1:0-11278 GCA_016161895.1 Pinna nobilis | reverse complement strand
CTCTTGTTAGTAACATTTCCTTCGCTCTTGTTAGTAACATTTTCTTGACTCTTGTCAGTAACATTTCCTTGACTCTCGTTAGTAACATTTACTTGGCTCCTGGTAGTAACTTTTCCTTCGCTCTTGTTAGTAACATTTTATTGACTCTTGTTAATAACATTTCCTTGGCTCTTGTTAGTAACGTTTCCTCGACTCTTGTTAGTAACATTTTCTTGACTCTTGTTAGTAACATTTACTTGGCTCCTGGTAGTAACATTTCCTTGGCTCTTGTTATTAACATTTCCTTGACTCTTCTTAGTAACATTTCCTTGACTCTTGTTAGTAACGTTTCCTCGACTCTTGTTAGTAACATTTTCTTGACTCTTGTTAGTAACATTTTCTTGACTCTTGTTAGTAATATTTACTTGGCTCCTGGTAGTAACTTTTCCTTCGCTCTTGTTAGTAACATTTTATTGACTCTTGTTAGTAATATTTACTTGGCTCCTGGTAGTAACTTTTCCTTGGCTCTTGTTAGTAACATTTTATTGACTCTTGTTAGTAACATTTCCTTGACTCTTGTTAGTAATATTTACTTGGCTCCTGGTAGTAACTTTTCCTTCGCTCTTGTTAGTAACATTTTATTGACTCTTGTTAGTAACATTTTCTTGACTCTTGTTAGTAACATTTCCTTGGCTCTTGTTAGTAACATTTTCTTGACTCCTTGTTAATAACATTTTCTTGACTCTTGTTAGTAACATTTACTTGGCTCCTGGTAGTAACTTTTCCTTCGCTCTTGTTAGTAACATTTTATTGACTCTTGTTAGTAACATTTTCTTGACTCCTTGTTAGTAACATTTCCTTGACTCTTGTTAGGAACATTTTCTTGAAACCTTTGTCAGTAACATTTCGTTGGCTCTTAATAGTAACATTTTCTTGACTCTTGTCAGTAACATTTTCTTGACTCTTGTTAGTAACATTTACTTGGCTCCTGGTAGTAACTTTTCCTTCGCTCTTGTTAGTAACATTTTATTGATTCTTGTTAGTAACATTTCCTTGGCTCTTGTTAGTAACATTTTCTTGACTCCTTGTTAGTAACATTTTCTTGACTCCTTGTTAGTAACATTTCCTTGACTCTTGTTAGTAACATTTTCTTGACTCTTTGTCAGTAACATTTCCTTGGCTCTTGTTAGTAACATTTCCTTGACTCCTTGTTAGTAACATTTATTGACTCTTGTTAGTAACATTTCCTTGACTCTTGTTAGTAACATTTTCTTGACTCTTTGTCAGTAACATTTCCTTGGCTCTTGTTAGTAACATTTCCTTGACTCCTTGTTAGTAACATTTATTGACTCTTGTTAGTAACATTATTTGACTCTTGTTAGTAACATTTCCTTGACTCTTGTTCGTAACATTTCCTTCACTCTTTTTAGTGCATTTCTTTACTCTTCGTTGTAATATTTCCTTGACTCTCAGTAAATTACCCAGTGACTAATTTTTTCAAGTGTAGCGAATTGGAAATTTTTTTATCATTTTTGGGGAAAAAAGATACTATTTTGAGTTGGGAATGGATTCTTATAAAGGACCCAAATTGACAGGAAAAAAATCCTTATTTTGTATGCAGAGGTATTTTTTTTTGTACTATATACCATGTATGTGATTTTGAATTAGTTTGGTATTTATGAATGAATTCCATAGCAGACAGCTTGTATTCCCTAAATGCAGGGATGAGAATTTTTCTCTGATTAAGAGAATCCTTCCTTTACCTAGATTTTGCTGCAAAGATAAATCTTTATTTTCACCATTTAGCTTCTAGAAAAGAGCCATTTTCCTCATTTTGACTGTAATGGAATCTCATCCCTGTTAATGTATTATTTTGTTGTTAAACATCCCTCTCAAGAGTCGCTCACTTATATGGTGACTAGAGCTGCAACGACTCGCACCGAAAACCAAAAATTGTGATTCTTACCTGCAACCCGAATTGCAAGGTGCACATTCCGAATCTAATCAGCCTTAAAAAAAGTCTATTATTTTACTATTTTACCATTGTACTTTGAATACTTTCATATGTGTACAACAAACAGTACCATTCACCTTTTTATTTATTGCAATTTTCTCCTGATGATTAAGATTGAGGTCAAGATAAGATTTTTATATTATTTCATTAAAAAATGCAAGGAAAAATCAAGTATTTATGGAAAAATCTATCATAAAAACTGGAATGACATAAAATCGAATGGAAATCAAACCAAATCAGAGAATTCCTGACTCGTTGCAGCTCTAATGGAGACATCGTCATGTGCTGGTGAAGGGCAACAAATTTTCCCCACCAGTATACTTGGCACTTACGGCCATTGACCGGGAGGGTTCTTTTTAATGTGACGACACCTACTGTATCTCAGTTTTTACTGTCTCATCAGAAAGACAGGGACAGTCCACCGCAGCGGGGCTCAATTTTGAAACTCGATTAGAAGAGGAACATGCTACCCACTAGGCCATGGCCGCCAAATTGCCTTAATGTTAATGGATTGTTGTTGAATGTCCAACTCAAAAATATTTCACTCTTATAGAGACGTCACAGTGTGTCGGTGAAGGGTGAAAATTTATGCCTATGCTCGGCACTTATGGCTGTAGAGAAGGGAGGGTTCTTTAACGTGCCAACACCTAATGTGACACAGGACCTCAGTTTTTACTGGCTCATCTGAAAGACAGAGATGACCAACCGCAGTGTGTTGCTGCGCAGATTCGAATCCTGGACCCTTCGATTCGAAGGCGAACACGCTAATCACTCGGCCATGGCGGCCCCTGCCTTAATGTAAAGAGTAACTTAGTGTAACTCACTTGCTGGCAAAGGGGATGATTGCCTGAGTTTGTACCTTCATAGAAATATATTCATTTAACCAAAATCAGGCAAATAAACTTATGCACATGTACATAACATGAGACAAATAAGCAGACTGTATTATATGCTTAGATTACAGTGGAGATTGGGGCCTCCGTGGCCAAGCGGTTAGCTTTGCCGCCTTCGAATCAAAGGGTCCAGGGTTCGATTCCAGCAGTGCCACTCTGCAATTGGCCATCCTTGTCTTTCGGTTGAGACAGTAAAAAACAAGGTCCCGTGTCACAGTGGGTGTTGGCACGTTAAAGAACCCTCCCTGCTCTACGGCCAGCAGTGCCGAGCATAGGCAAAATTTTTTGCCCTTCACCGGCACATGGTGACATCTCAATATGAATTAAATATTCTTGAGTGGGACGTAAAACAACAATGCAACAACAACAACAATGGATATGGTCTATAACGAAGTCAAAGGGGATTGACTTTTGACTTTGTTAAAGGCATCCTTCACGTTAAGCATCAGAATTTACTACATAAATAGATAAATTGTCATTCGTTTTGGGGGATTTTTCCCACTTTGTTTTAGAACTGAATTCGCTTTACACCGATTTGTTACAGACCGACTCTACTGTATTTATTTTACATGAAAACATGTATTTAAGATGTTGTTGTTGTTGTTGTTTTTGTTGTTGTTGTTTTTGTTGTTGTTGTTGTTGTCATCGTCATTGTTGTTGTTGACGATTTGTGTCAAATCCAAAGAAAAGTTGATGGTGATTGATATGGAAGCCACAGAGATTATATAAGTGTAAAATGTACTGAAAGACACAGATTATCTTCCCAATGTATATATATATTTATGAAAGCTATCATGTTCCTCAAGCAGAATTTTAGTGCATAAAGTCAACCACACAGCTACATGTACATATATATGTAAAACAGATAATTTGCATTAGTACTGTGTGTGATGGGCACATACACATGATACATGCATACATGCATATGTAAGAATATACATTCATGACCTATACATGTATTTTGATCTACCTTTTTTTTTTGCCTGTAGATGCTGGGAAGATAGAAGTTTGGGCTATCAGTACAGGGGAGAGAGTTCAAAGTACAGTCACATTTGATTCTGGTGTCACTGGGCTTGCAGTGAGTGCACCATCATATATAGTTCACTTTTATCAAGATTCTACCCTCTGGTCCCATCTGAGCTCACCCTAAAGCATACATTTAGTTTTAGGTCATATGTGAATGACATGCCTACTAACATTTCTGAACTCATACTATATCAAATTATGGTGAAGCTGTGTTAAAGCGACAGTCAATGAGTACTGTTTAAGATGGCTGCATTAGGGAATCTTGAAACTTGATTTGTCATTAGGTTAAATGAGCTCTGCTCATGGTGACCTATTGCGAACGCTTTTCGTCTGTCGTGCGTAAACTTTTCACATGTTAAACTTCTTCTCAAGAACCATTGAATGGATCAGGCCCAAACTTGGTACAGATGTTCTACACAAGGTCCCACACAAGTGTTTTTACTTTTCGGGGCCATGCAAAATCCAAGATGGCCACCATGGCCTCTGATTAGCTGAGACATTCTGAACTTCTTCTCAAGAACCACGGAATGGATCAGGCCCAAACTTGGTACAGATGTTCTACACAAGGTCCCACACAAGTGTTGTTACTTTTCAGGGCCGTGTGAAATCCAAGATGGCCACTGTGGCCTCTGATTGGCTGAGACATTTGAACTTCTCAAAAACCACTGAATGGATAAGGCCCAAACTTGGTACAGATGTTCTACACAAGGTCCCACACAAGTGTCGTTACTTATCGGGGCCATGCGAAATCCATGATAGGCTGACATATTTTGAACTTCTAATCAATGTTTTTTCAACCAAATTTATCATGGATGATCATTAGGTGATGCAGACTCAAGTTTGTTCAAACCATCCCCCTGGGTCTAAATATGGCCCACTCTAGGGCCATAAAGGTTCAAATTTTGCAACATAAAAAAAAAAACCCTTCTCCCAAAATACAAGGTCAGATAAGCTGTTTTTTGAAGTAACACATCCTTTTGAGGTGCATATTCAAGTTTGTTCAAAAGAAGGCCCTAGGATCATTTTTGGCCCTGCCCTGGGTTTAAGCATTTCCCATAGGGTTACTATAGGATTTTTAGGTCACCTGAGTAAACTTATTGCGATCTGTTCCTGTCCATCGACTTGTGCCGTCCATCATCTGTCGTGTGTAAACTTTTGAAACTTTTGACTTCTTCTCAGGAACCAGTGGGTCAATTTCAATCAAATTTACCAGGGATCAACATTGGGTGATGCAGACTCAAGTTTTTTCAAACCATCCCTCGGGGCCAAAAAGGGCCAAATTTTGCAACTTTGAAAAAATCTTTTTCTCTGAAAGTACAAGGCCAAATATGCCGATTTCTGGAATTTAGCATTCTTATTGGGTGTAGATTCAAGTTTGTTCAAGAGGAGGCCCTGGGGTCATTTTTGGTCCGGCCCTGGAGTTAAACATTTTCCAACCTAAGGTTCAGGTGAGCTTTTTTGATCACATTTTGTTCAAGTTTGTTCAAATGAGGGGTCTGGCCCTTATCAAAGGGGAGATAATGGAGGAACATCAAAAACTGGGTGAGTGTCTTAAAAAATATTCTTCTCCAGAACCACAAGACCAAAAATCAATAAACTTATTTGGAAGCATCCTGATAGCATGTAGATTCAAGTTTGATCAAATAGTGGCTGCAAGAATAATAGGGGCCCAAATGTTTAGATAGGTTTATAAAGGAACATATTTTTAAAAATCTTCTTCTCTAGAACAGCGAGTGTAAAATTTATCAAATTAGTATGGGAACATCGTAATAGATTATAGATTCAATTTTGTTCAAATGGTGGCTGCCAGGGTCAAGATGGGGCCACATTAGGGGCCCAAAGTTTAACATTGTTTTATATAGGAAAATATCTCTAAAAATCATCTTCTACAGAAGAGCAAGTGCTTGGAACATCCTAATAGAGTGTAGATTCAATTTTGCAACATTCAAATGGTGACTGCTGGAGTCAAGATGGGGCTACAACAGAGGCCCAAAGATAAACATAGGTTTATATAGAAAATATCTTTAAAAATCATCTTCTCAAAGAACAGTTGGTGTACAGTTTATCAAATTAATATAGGAGCATCTTTATATAGTACATGTATAGATTCAAGTTTGTTCAACTGGTGGCTGCCTGGTTCAGGATGGGGCCACAATAGGGGCCCCAAGTTTAGCATAGGTTTATATAGGAAAATACATGTATCTTTAAAATTTTCTTCTCAGAAATTTATCAAATTAATGTGGGAGCATCATTATATAGTATAGATTAAAATTTGTTCAAATGGTAGCTGCCCGGCTCCAGATGGGGCCACAATAGGGGTCCAAAATTTAACATAGGTTTATAGAGGAAAATCAAGAACTGTAGGTTTACGATTTATCAAATTAGTATTATAGCATCATTATGTAGTGAAGATTCAATTTTGTACAAATGCTGGCCTCTGGGGTCAAGGTGGGCCACAATAGGGGTTCAAAATTTAACAGATGAGAGGTTTGTCTTTAACTATACCTTTCAATAGTGACACATTGTAAATCCAAAATTTCATCTCTGTGAAATGTTCAGGTGAGCGATGTGGCCCAATGGACCTCTTGTTTTGTTTATCTGTTTGTCAACTGAATTTTTATCATGGCATTGAGTTTTGAAACATAAATGGAAAAGATTTTTATTTTTCACAAGTCTTTTTATGTATATTAATGAAACTTGAAATTTGATTTTTACAAAAAAACAATTCTCATTAGAGAAATCAGTATAAAAAATTATTTGGTCATTTAGATTAGATCTGGCCACAAAATTTGAACTATGGTTGAAAATTTCAAATCGTAATGATTACTTTCACATAGTTATTTCTATAAAAAGTAATTTTATCAGATGCAAAAGTTCATGACCTTCACTTTGTTGACCTTGCTATATCTGTGCTGCTAGGTACATGTAAGTGGACATAAGTTTCACAAACATCCGTTTCTCATTTCAGTTTCCATATAAATGTACTCCTAATGTTACATCCCATAGTTCTAACCCTTCCACTATGATCCATCACTCCTTCCTCCCTTTTAACTTTTTAAGATAAGCTAATTATATCTGATCAGCCTGACTTTTTCTGTTTTCAGGTCGAGCACAGTCATCTGTATGTATGTTCTGCCGAGGGAGAAATTAAAGTGTTTGAAATCCGTGATAAAAATCTTGTGTGCTTATTTGTGTCCGAGAACATTCATGCAAAAGATGGAGGAACCTTAACTATCCGATGTATCCGAGGATTCGCTGTGAAAAATGACATGATATATTACGGGGATGACGGTATTAACATGAAGGTGCTAAATTGGAAAACTGGTAAGTCATGTGACATTCTGCTCAAAATGCAGTGTAACATCAATATGGGTGATACAGTCTAACCTGTTTAAAGAGACCGTCCAGGGGAAGGAGCAAAATGGGTCACATATGACAGGTGGTCTTTTAATTTAGGTGATATATATTGGAAAACGCTAATTTGGGAACCGTACGTTTAGATCACATAAGACAGGTCATCCTTTATTTCAGTGGGTGGCTAAAAGGCAGGTTAGACTGTACACGTAATAAAGAACGCTTTAGGGGCACAAGAAAATCAGTCTTTATAGGAAGGTGGTCTTTATATAGAGGTTGATTTGTGCACAAATGGTACTATTTCGGACAAAAAAAAACTGGTCTAACCAGGTGGTCTTAATGTACAGGTGGTCTCTAGAGCAGGTTTTACTGGATTTATCATATACCTATCAATATTCCGGCTTTGATACCGTTGATTTCATAGAGGGTGATCTGACTTTCCGAATCACCACACTGTGTTTTTCATCAGCTACACACATCGACTCGTAGTGGCCACAGGGAATTGAAAGCACCCAATAATTCCATATTTGGGCCAATTCATATTTTTCCCCAGATCTTTAGTTTGCTATGTTTCCTTAATTACAAATGGTATATAATAAATTTATCATTATAACACTTACTTGATCCTAAGAGATGGAACACATCTCATTGACAGGGGCGAATCATTAGATCAAAATTGACGCTTCCCGTCTCGTTTGATCTGATGATCAGCCCCTGTCAAGTCCATGTGATCCGGGTCTTAGGATTAAGTTAGTGTTATAATGATATATATTTATTACTAAGTTTGAGAACACATTTATTTTAAAACCTACATATTTATTTTTATTGAGCTCTAAACAACAAATTTATTTCATCTTTGTAGGTGTAGTCCACAAACTTCTGAATCATAGTGAAGATTTTGGAGTGACGGACAGTATATGTTTCCTTGACAACATCTGTCTGTCAACAGCATACAGCTTGGACTCAGGATTAGGTTACATAAACGGTGAGTTTTAATTATGATCACTTTACGACAAGTACATAACGTAAAAGTGTAAATTAATTTTCCTGATATTAAATTTGGATTGTTTACGTTAATTCATTCATTCAAGGACTTTTAAGGGACTGACATCCATATTTGGCATAAAACACGTACATGTATATGAACATTTGTACCCTCTACATGTCTGATAATCAAAATACAGTCACACCTTACTAATCTGCACGCAAATAATACAGTCAAGCCTCACTGATCTGCACGCAAATAATACAGTCAAGCCTCACTAATCTGGATGCCAATAATACAGTCAAGCCTCACAAATCTGGATGCCAATAATACAGTCAAGCCTCACTAATCTGCACGCAAATAATACAGTCACGCCTTACTAATCTGGACGCCAATAATACAGTCAATTCAGCCTAACTAATCTGGATGCCAATGATACAGTCAAGCCTCACTAATCTGGACGCCAATAATACAGTCAATTCAGCCTAACTAATCTGGACGCAAATAATACAGTCAAGCCTCACTAATCTGGACGCCAATAATACAGTCAATTCAGCCTCACTAATCTGGACGCCAATAATACAGTCAATTCAGCCTCACTAATCTGGACGCCAATGATGCAGTCAAGCCTCACTAATCTGCACGCAAATAATACAGTCAAGCCTCACGAATGTGGACGCCAATAATACAGTCAAGCCTCACTAATCTGGACACCAATAATACAGTCAATTCAGCCTAACTAATCTGGACGCCAATGATACAGTGAAGCCTCACTAATCTGGACGCCAATAATACAGTCAAGCCTCACTAATCTGGACGCCAATAATACAGTCAGCCTCACTAATCTGGACGCCAATAATACAGTCAAGCCTCACTAATCTTGACACCAAAAATACAGTCAAGCCACACTAATCTTAAGGCTTATGATACAGTCAAGCCACACTAATCTGGACACTAATAATACAGTCAAGCCTCACTAATCTAGAGGCCAATGATACATTCAAGCCTTACTAATCTGGACGCAAATAATACAGTCAAGCCTCACTAATCTGGAGGCCAGTGATACAGTCAAGCCTTACTAATCTGGACACAAATAATACAGTCAAGCCTCACTAATCTGGACGCCAATAATACAGTCAAGCCTCACTAATCTGCATGCAAATAATACAGTCACGCCTCACTAATCTGGACACCAATAATACAGTCAAGCATCACTCATCTGCATGCAAATAATACAGTCAAGCCTCACTAATCTGGATGCCAATAATACAGTCAAGCCTCACTAGTCTGGATGCCAATAATACAGTCAAGCCTCACTAATCTGCACGCAAATAATACAGTCAAGCCTTACTAATCTGGACACCAATAATACAGTCAATTCAGCCTAACTAATCTGGACGCCAATGATACAGTCAAGCCTCACTAATCTGGACGCCAATAATACAGTCAATTCAGCCACACTAATCTGGACGCCAATATTACGGTCAGCCTCACTAATCTGGACGCCAATAATACAGTCAAGCCTCACTAATCTTGACACCAAAAATACAGTCAAGCCACACTAATCTGGAGGCTAATGATACAGTCAAGCCACACTAATCTGGACACCAATAATACAGTCAAGCCTCACTAATCTGGAGGCCAATGATACAGTCAAGCCTTACTAATCTAGACGCAAATGATACAGTCAAGCCTCACTAATCTGGACGCCAATGATACAGTCAAGCCTCACTAATCTGGAAGCCAATAATACAGTCAAGCCTCACTAATCTGCACACAAATAATACAGTCACGCCTCACTAATCTGGACACCAATAATACAGTCAAGCCTCACTAATCTGCACACAAATAATAGTCACGCCTCACTAATCTGGACACATAAAATACAGTCAAGCCTCACTAATCTGGACGCCCATAATACAGTCAAGCCTCACTAATCTGGACGCCAATAATACAGTCGAGCCTCACCAATCTGGACGCCAATAATGCAGTCAAGCCTCACCAATCTGGACGCCAATAATGCAGTCAAGCCTCACCAATCTGGACGCCAATAATACAGTCAATTAAGCCTCACTAATCTGGAGGACGCCAATAATACAGTCAATTAAGCCTCACTAATCTGGAGGATGCCAATAATACAGTCAAGCCTCACCAATCTGGACGCAAATAATACAGTCAACTCTCGTTACAACGGCACTTGTTTTACCGGCAAATTCGTCTACCAGCAAAAATTCATTTGGAACAAACGTGCACAATGCTATTTCTGCTCGATATAACGGCATATTCGTGTTCCGGCACCGGCAGTGATTATCGGTAACAAATGTGCATTTTAACATTATGTTTTATTCGATACAACGGCAATTTACCTGAGCTGATGAGAAACCATGGATAATTTGACCAGTGTTACGTAACAGATTAATTGCTTTAACACCTTGCACTCGACAAGTGTACAGGTAGCCGGTGTTTGCTTATCAGTAGCATGAACTGGTTTTAACCCTTTCAACACCACAGACCGAAAAAGACTGGTCCAGACAATGGAATAGAGCATGCCATTTTGATACTTGGGGTTGAAAGGGTTAATAAACAGTGATGAAAGAGCCCGACTTCCGGTTTGGCGGTAGGCTAATGTTTCGACGAAGTTATCGTTTGGGCAACTATCCTACGTTTCTGACGTTCAAATACAAAAAGATGAGGCATCAGTTTGTAGGACGTCCCTTCAAAATTCCTCTAATAAAGGAGAAAAAAAGACGAGGTTTGCCGTTCTCGATTTTCACTACGTATCCATATTCGGGGCCAACCCAAAATTTTCACACTGGTCATTTCCCAAATCATTTTCATACACATCGTAAGTAAAATTAGATAGAAAAAAATATCTTTGTTTATTTTTATCACATTATGAATGACATTTTAGTTATGAACACGCAGATGATCTACCGCTATTCTTATGGGTTATAACCTACTGCCATACGAACTAACGGTAGGCCCAACAGTAGACCCTAAAAGTAGAAAACATTCTGGGACATTACT
>JACSZP010007931.1:15064-36455 GCA_016161895.1 Pinna nobilis | reverse complement strand
TCAGGCAGGTAGACTTTTGATTCAGTGGGTTGACTACAGATTAGACTGTATTGGATCAACAATATTTTATACTATGTTTGGATTGAGATCAAGGCACACCCTTCCACGAGAGGTATTGTTAGTGTGAGATGATCACCAAGAAGGCTTTCTACCACATTAAAAGTCACAGCCCAGGCACATTGATGGACAAAAAATTGACAAATTCATCCCAATACTTCCAGATTTTTATGAGTGAAAAGAAATATTTAGAAAATGCAATTTTACTTAGTGGTATAAAATGGTCAACTAATTTAATTCTTTATGTCTATATTGGAACATTATTTCTTATCTTGAGTGAATAGCCAAAAGTGAGATTGTGGTCCATGTATATGTGCTTTTTGTGGACATATAAATTGTACAGATATCATTGTCATAAATATTTATATCAAGTTCTGATAATACATAGTACATGAACACATTCAACACACAAACCACAAGGGACTGATTTAAGAAAATAGAGAATACATGTAACATATTATTTTTACACTTTAAAATGGTTAAGAACTGTGTGCAAAGAAAGAAGTTCAGATAAATATGGTCCTACTGTTACAAGACATAAATGCTCATTACCTCATATGCAAACTGATCAGCTTTGCTCAGATCTTCCAGATTACCATCAAAACAATCAAACTTGTTCATCTGAAATTCAATATTCACATCATTAATCAAATCAGAGTTGGTTTGATTAACTTTCATACATGAATATTGCGCTGCCATGGTAGAGATGTTAGCATGTTTGCTTTTTGATTGTGAGATTATGGGTTTGAATCTAAGGCACCCTGCAACTGGCTGTTGCTGTCTTTTGGGTGTGCAGAAAAAAATGAGGTCCCATGTCACAGTAGGTGTTGGCACGTTAAAGAACCCTCCCTGCTTTATTGCCTCAAGAGTTAAGCATAAGCAAATTTTGCCGTCCCTCACCGGCACATGGTGATGTTTCTACATAAATGAAAGATTTTTGAGTGGGATTTTAAACAACAATACAACCAACCAATTTTCATACATGAATATACAAATGTTTGATTACTGAAAAATCATGTCAATTTCCAGACAACCTTTGTTGAAAGATCTTGCATGCTCATCCGACTGTTTTATTTTAAAGAAATTGATATCTTTATTGTACCACAGTTTTGTACAGCAGAAGCAATCAAATATTCATATAAAGCTTAGCTTACCTCATGTGAACTGGGAGCAAAGGCTACCAGCTGCTTCAGAAGTTCTGGTGTCAGCACTGTCTCGTCCATGATGTACATTGCCTGCTTCATATCTGTGACGGACATTTTCAGGTGACCAAGTAAAATGGCTGCAAACAAAGTAGGTCATCAATGAAAATTTGCTCAATTTTAGTACTGTTGGCTCTATGACCAACATTCATTCAAATTCTTTATCCAATACATGTATTTCTTACACAGAGAAGATAAACCTTGAATCTTTCCTTAAAATTGTGATGCTAAAATTTTGTCAAAGATGATTGGAAAACATTTCTGGAACCAGGACCATACAACCATTCTCAGACAAAATTTTTACTCAAGTGCAAGATTTTACTTAAATCTAAAGAATTTTCTCAACTTGAGTAATGTTGTGGGGTATAAACAAACTCTTGGAAAAATTTCTTTCTCAAGTGATATTTTTTTAAGAAAATATTACAGTGGAACTGTGCTCAGTAAGACCATCTAAAAGACAGAAAAAATAGGCACTTTGCTTGGGTTGTCCCTTGAGTGAGGTTTAGACTACATGACCTAAATTTGTCTTATTGTTTTTACTGTTGCTATTGCTTCTACTATAGAATCTTCAACTCATATGGACAAATCTCTAAACCATGCTACATGGGGATAAAATTTTGGCCTGTGACATCACTTGTAACCATTGAGCAGTGAGTGGTCTTCATTTTGCCCTCTCATACTATGAAGGGAAGCTCTTTATTCCTCCTATTTACCGTCAAATCTGATCGGCAGGAAAACCAGCCATCAGGGCCCAGTTGTTCATCAGCTGGTTGAATTTTAACCCTTGGTTAAATATAACCAATGTTTGAAATGAGGCCCAGAGTTAAAATATTTTGCTTAATAAGTACGTTCTTTAGGTTAAAATGAACTTATTGGCAGACACTCTATTAAATTTCAGCTATTTCACCAAGCTCTGAGACTTTTATACTATATTTCAACAAGCCTTGGTTATATTTAAACCTCGGTTAAATTTAACCAACTGTTGAACAACTTGGCCCTGTTCTCAGACTCCACCTGATGACACCTTGGTGTGACAGGTACTCAACTGTGGAGCTATGGTGGCTCCGCTCTATACATGGCCTAGAACATTTACAGACATATTGAGTTGTGGAGTCCTTCGTTTGAGATGGTTATAAGGCCGGCTCCAATGTACAAATACAGTCAAACTTTCTTTCGAAACCACCTGTATATAAAGACCACCTGGTCACAAAGACCATTTTTTTGCTGTCTCCAATACTACCATTTCTATACAAATCAACCTCTGTATAAAGATCACCTTCCTATAAAGACTGGTTTTCTTCTGTCTCTAGGGAGGTCTTTATATATTTATACAAGTTTCACTGTACTTACATATGTTATATGCCTTTTTACCACTAAGTATGTTGATTTCATTTCTTTTATCTGTGATTTCTGAAATCGACAAATTAAAATAAAATTTACTGACAAAATCCTCTCAATTCATTTGTTCTTTGATGAAAAATATTCGTTTTTGCTGAAACGCTAAAAACTGTTATTTGTTAAATGTTTTTCACATTTATCTGCAATGATAAATAAAACAGTTGATCCAGTACTGGTTTTTGAGACTTGGTTTGGTCACTTTGAATTCTCTGTCTGGCTGTTGAAAATGTTGACCATTTAAAGGACCTACTGGTATATCAACTGTACCTCCTATAAGGCAGAACGCATGGGTGTAGGGAGTCAAGAATACTTTAACCAGTAACAGTGCTCAGTAAGTAATAACTAAGGCAGACATTCAAGCAAACAATTGTCACATCTAACTGATATTTAATTCTCCATTGTTGTATTAACATACCAGTAAATTCAGTATGGTAGTACATATGTAACATCAATTATGATTTTGAAACAGGATGTTTCAGCTACCCAGATACTATTCCAATAGTATTTGTAAATGATGTACCATACTTTTGTGTAAAAGTCTATCATTACACTTACTTGTTTTATTAGCTTGTAGGCTGAAGTGTTGTTCTAACTCTAGGTATCTCACAACATCTTCTAAATCTTCATCTCCTATCTACAAGTATTCGAAGAGTGGTGAAGAATTATCATATGTATCTATCATAAAAAACTTAAGTCTCAAAATTTGCCTTGTTAGAATCAGATCAAAATTTCATTACTTAAAAAATTGTCTGTAAAAGCAATTTTTCACAAAGCACTTAACAAACTATAAAATGAATACAGTCTAACCTGTCTTAGCACCCACTGAATTAAAGAAAAACCTGTCTTATGTGACCTAAATGTAATGTTCCCAAAATGTTTTTTTCTTATATAAATCATCTGAATTATGAGACCACCTCTCATATGTAGACGTTTTGCTCCTTCCCTGGGAGGGTCTCTTAAAACAGGTTCGACTTTACTTTTGTGTTTGTCTAAGAGCTCGTTTGTTTTGTTTTACTTTGCAGCACATTGGACAATCTTTCAGTTATACGGTGGCAGCCAGTTTTTATTGGTGAAGGAAAGAACCTGGTTACAAATGCACCCTGAAGGAGACCACCAGCCTTCTGCAAGTAAACTGGCAAATTTTATCACATACGGTGGAACCTCAACCAGAGACCACCTCAACACCAATCAGACCAACAAATACCATTAAAATTCAGTCTGTTGATCACTATTCAAGGCTAGTACAACCTCACTTAGTAGATCACCTTACTACTAAGACCAACTTTAGCCAGTCACTTGGGTGGTATTAATACCTAGGTTCTGCTATAATCAACTTACAGGTAGGTTCCAGTGAGTCTCAAATCCCCACTGACCACAGGTGAGAGCTTAATTGGTTTATAGTACAATGCTCTAATCATTCAGAAATGGAGGCCCCTCGTACATGTTACTGGAACACATGATAACAATCAAAGCACAGTACTGTAAATCCAGTTTATTAGCTAGAATTTTATTTTCGCATAATTACTTATGTGAGAGAAAGTAAAGTCCTAGCTAGAATTTTATTTTCGCGTAATTACGCGAGAGATAATAGTCCTTGCTAAATATATTATTCTGATATTAACAGGTATCAAAGAACACAAACTATTAACTTAAATGCACGTGGGTGAAAATATAAAATCGCAAATAATTGTATGACAATTGATCCCCAAAATTAAGTTCCGCGAACAATTCTTGATGTACAGTATCACATGAAGTACCTGTTCCCAGACTGTGTTCCCAACTTTCTGCTGATCTAGCTTCTCCCAGTTCATCCTTTTGACATTCATCTGCCCCTGTTTGACATCAGACTCCTTCACTGGTGATTGTGGAAGTTGCACTAGTGGTGGTGGTGGAGGAGGTGGGGGCGGTGGTGCTGGTGGAGCTGCTAAGTATAAAGATATGAATTACGATAACGATCAGAATTCATTTGGATAAGCACAGTGGAAATTCATCATTGGACTATCTACGGTCTAATGATGAAACCTCTGTGTTCTATTATGACCATGTTATAATGAACAATGTAATGGTTAGATTTTACACAAAGAATACATAAAGTTTGGTTGGTTGAAATTTTGTTTCAAGGCCCACTCAAGAATCCATCAGTTATATGGAGACATCACCATAAAAATTCTGCCTAAACTTGGCACTAATGACCTTTGAGCAGGGTCAGGATCCTTTAACATGTTGACACATACAGGTACTTTGACACTGAACCTTGATTTTCACTGTCCCATCCAAAGATGGGACAGCCAACCAAAGTGTGGTTAGGATTTGAACCCATGACCTCACAATCAGAAGGCAAAAATGCTAAACACTAAGAGACAGAGGCCCCTGATTCCATTGTAGATATCAAGAATTAGTGAGGCAAAACATACCAAGGTTATTTACATACGTACAGGTTATAAAAATGGGTCTTGATTTTTGTAGTTTGATTTTTTAATTTTAATGATTTCAGTACTATAGTAAAATATTGTATACATTGGAGAACATTGCAGAAATTACTATATATTATTCTACATATATACTGTTAGGCCAAAATAAAAGGTCTATGGTCTACTGATAAATCTCTGTTTTATCATGATCATGTTTTAATGACCAAGGTGTTAAGTATTTTTGTAAGAAATCATAAAGAAGCACAATAAATGTAACAAATTTGCCATGAATTTATGCAAATTCCAAATACAGTCGAATCTTGAAAACTCGAACGTCGTTCTCTCGAAGTTCTCGATCTCTCGAAGTAAAGCTATGGTCCCGATTTTTTTCCTTAATAAATTAAGCAAATTTAATCTCGATCTTTCGAACGTCGAAGACAAAATTTTCAATCTCTCGAATTAATCTCACAACCAAAACCTTACAATACCTGTGATATACTATCTCAATCTTTTGAGATGTGAATTTTTGGCAGACAATGAAGTTACCATGTGTCTATTTAGTAATCAAAGGGGACAACAGTGTTATATTAGTACAGAATATTTATTTAAATGAACAGTGTGCGAGAATGGGAGTGAATTAGAGGGTTTTGGGCTGCGGAATAGCGTTCAGTTGGATAGTAATCACATTTTTGAAAACTCGAAGTCTCGAAAACTCAAAGTTTATCAGCGGTCCCGAGCACTTTGAGTTTTCGAGATTCAACTGTACATGTATTTGTACAAAGACTGAGGGAGAATGATTTAGTCACAATTATGATGATGTACAGTGAAACTTTTATATAATGACCTCTTTAAGGATGCATGAATTAGAGGCAGTCTTTAAAAAGAAGTAGATCTGTACACAAATGGTACTTTTTGGGACAGCCACAAAAAAAAAAGATCTTTGTGACCAGGTGGTTTTCATATACAGGTGGTCACTAATGCCAGTTATACTGTGCATTGTTACCTGGAGGGACTTTGCCACTGGCTTGACTTGTTTGTTGGTGACTTGGGCTTGTCAATGCTTGTTTGACAGGTGATTGCAGGTTGGTACCATTTGTAATATTCTTAGAACTGCCACCAAATCCACTCTCCAAATCAGAAACCTCAGCCGCCATGGCTGCATCTAATTCTTTCAGTGCCGTCAATGCCCTTGTGTTGAAAGAGTCACGGGAACGTATTGATAAACCTGCTCTCCCAAATATCCCATGATTCACCTCATTTTCACTATCAGACTCGCTGGTGAACACAATTTCTGGAGGCTTGCGTGTGTTACCACTTCCCATAGATTTGTGCTGGTCATATCCATTTGTTAGAAAGCGTCTGTTTGTTGGAGAACCGTTAGGTGTCATATCATCTCCGTTCATGGGTAACGTTCTGTCACTGTTCACTCCTCTGGCTCCTTCGTCCCCACCAAACTGATGACTTACGGGGATGACAGTCACGTACTTTGTAGAATGGTTTGTATCCTCATCATCTGATTCTGAAAAAAAAAAGAAAATTGTGAAACAACTGTTCTTCTAAATAAGGCAATAAAAAAAGATAACAGAGAATTTTATACAATGTCAAAGGTCAAGGTAAAATACTGTATTCAGGGTTATTTTCCCCTAATGCTCTTGTAAACACTTTCGCCCCGTTTTAAATTCGCACAGTCTCGTCATAATTCTATTTGATAAATTTACCATTTCGAATTCGCCCAGTTTTGAATTCGCCCACTGACAATGGGGGCGAAAGGGACGAAAATAAAATGCAGGCAAAAATTTCCATGTATACAGTAGTTACAAGTTAGGTACATGTATATGATAGGATACATTTTATGCAGAAATTCCAAGGAAAAATTAGAAAGCCCTACTGGTAACAGACCAATGTTTCGCCAATTAGTACTAATTCTAACCATTTCATTTTAAGTTTTCTCTAAGAAATCATGTGTTTCATTGGTTCAGAAAATAGAGCAA
Organism: Pinna nobilis; assembly: GCA_016161895.1. Classification (NCBI taxonomy): domain Eukaryota; kingdom Metazoa; phylum Mollusca; class Bivalvia; order Pterioida; family Pinnidae; genus Pinna; species Pinna nobilis. The sequence continues at coordinate 29,396 of JACSZP010007931.1, read as the reverse complement.
ATTTTTTTCCTTGATACTCAAAAATATTCATTCATAGTATGCATGTTTGCATATTCTATAGCATTTAAAATTGGTTGGAAAGAATTGCAGTGAGAGACGGTCAGAGACCAGTATGACTAACCATTCAAAAGTCATTGCCAAGTTAAATGTTTTGCAAACAAACAAACAGATCAAAGACTTTATGAATCTCAATCTTGGATCATATGAGCATAAAAAACAGCTATTGAATGGTGAATTTTCTTTATGGATCTTATCACTAAATGCTACAAAAATTTATTTATAGAAATTGTTGTACATGTATGTTTTGTATACCTGATCCTGGCTTGTGTCCTGACTGGAACACCCTCTTAGCCTCCTGCACAGCCTTTCTGGTCTCCTCTAGCTCTTTCATTAGAGCAAAATCCATGCTTTTCCCTCCAGCTGTAAGAAATCAATTGAATAAAGAGTGAAAATATCTAAATAACTAATGCATTACATTCTAATTTGCCTTAGTGGCCAACTTTATTAAAGGACTACCTGTCCTATGTGATCTAAATGTATAATTCCCAAGATCGCTTTTTCTATATGAGTCACCTGATTCAAGAGAACACCTGTCATATGTGACTCCTTCCCTTGGACAGTCTCTAAAAAACAGGTTTAATTGTACTTAACTAGATCTACATACCATAAGCATGTCGCCCCACTATATCGAGGTCGTCATGGGAGTACGCCATTCCATACCCAGGATGCATCTTCTTCCAGAGTCTTCCTCTGGCTCTTCTGACTCCTGATTTTAATGTCCTGTCTCTTGTATCCTCATCTGAGGAGAATGAGGACTGAAATATCAAAAGAAACCACGAGGAATTGATATACATAATATCATGCTGGTGCTGCATAAATGGTAAAGTCAACTGGATGAAATGAAAGCGAAAATTAAATTTTGAATTCAAACATCAAACTGACCATGGCTTTTGACCAAAAGCTACATACTCTTTACATCTACATGTATATATGCTTATAATTTCCACGTCACTTTTAAATTGTAAATTGCGAAACTATGTGTTCTTGAAAGATAAAATAATGAAAAACAAAAAAGAAAATGGATACAAAGAAGCCTGTTTTTCATGTAAGTCAATTGAATCTGAAAGTGAATGAGCAAATTCCTAATGATTTGCCAACCTTTGCATAGGCAGTAAACCATTATTTACATACCAGTAGCTTTAATTTGTAAATCACTCTTGTGATAATAAATGGCATGCTAAAAACAGTTGATAATTTGAGAGTCATATTTTCAGTTAGAAATAAACAAATCTGGAAAATGCTAACAGAAAGTAAACACTTTCTCTGAATCAGTTTATGTTCCACCTCAGCAACCATAAACTTTTACTTCAAATGCAAAGTGCCATAAGCAATTAATACGGAGTTTTGAGATTGTAACTCATTTGTTCTTGGAGGCGCGATTAGATGTTGTGTATCAAAGAAGGTGGGACTGTTTTTCAAAGTAAGCAAGGGCACATCAGTATCATAACCATATAGCATATATTTCGAGACGGAAAAGAATGAAACTTGATGACTTTTTAGGTGAAGATACAAAAGGATATTCTTTTGACAATGTCTAAATGAGGTATATCCTGATAACAATACTGATATATAGGTATACGCATTGTTTTCTAACGAGAATAGTCCCAACTTCTTGTACACTTCACAAGCTAATCGCGTCTTCACGCTGATGAGTTTTACAAAGGGAGAGTATCTCAAAACTGCCGTATTAGTACTTCCTATCCTCACACCTTGGGTTTGTCACAATTCAGATTTGAACCCAGATCTTGTGCATACAAAATAATTAACTTTTTACTGGGCTGTCAAGGTTATAAAGATGCATGCTGGACTGAGCTTTTGTAGACATTTTAGTGTGTAAATTGGCAATTTAGATCTATCAAAAGTTGACTTACCATGTAACCCCTCCCCTTTCCTTTTCTTAATGCACTTGCAGCAACACCTACTGAAAAATAACAGCCATAATAATTTCAACAATTTAACCCTTGTCAACACTACTATCAACAGTAATATATTGAACAGACAAAGAAAAAACAAAAAGTAATCATATGTTTAATTTAGGGATGGGATGGCAAAATGTGAAGGAAAGAAATTTGACATTGATATGTTTTTCATATGAAATTTGTATCTATGATCAAATTATTTCAAAACCGTTTTTTATGAGAAGGACTTCAAAAATGCAAATCTTTCTTTTTAATGAGAGTAAAAAAAGTACACCACTTCTATTTAAACTATTTGAGTGACTAGGTGATATTCTTTTAATCAATGAGGTTGTGATGTTTATGGTGGCTGCCAGAATAATGATAACCATTCTGAATTCTGATGGCCTTTTTATGCTCCCCGAAAAAAATTCTGGAAAGGACATAGACATGCAGCCCACTTACACTCAAGGTCAAATGACAAGGTCATTAGACATTTTTATTTACTGGTAGTGGGATGGTCTCCATCTATAAGGATACGGGGACCACATAGATATGCAACCCACTTTGACTCCTCGAGGTCAAATGTCAAGATCATTACACATTTTTTACTAGTAGTGAGATGGTCTCCTTCTATACTGTAAGACAAAGTTCCACTATTTTTCCATTTAAAGCATAAGCATTTGAAGCATAAATTACTGGATTTTTTCTCTAGTCTTTGAAATCAGTTGCCCTTTGTTTTAATTGGTATAACAGTTCATGAACAATTCTGTAACATATGTTAATTACCTAGTCTGAATTCATCATCAGTGCTGAAAGTAGTATTCAGACTTGATCCACTAGAGCCTATGTAACTGTCTCCTGGAAAATCCCCTCGTTGGTTTGCACCTTTATAAAAAAAAATTAAAATTCAACATAAAGCCCATGTTTAAATTATTATGATTTCTATTACACGAGATAATTATGATATTTATGCTGAGGACTTTGTCTTAAAAAATGAATGATTATTAAAAAGCGAGCACTCTACCATGGCACCTCAATGTGTCCTGTGTCATAGTCATGCCATATTCTTTTTAGGGTTGGAATGATATATAAACTGTAAAAACAACCAGTACTGCACATGTATATAAATTAGTTAAAAGTTGTATACCTTTATAGTACATATTATTGTATAAATTTTGTATAATATTTCCCATCTTTTAAACATGCATATAATTACCTGTATTGTATATATGCAGCCTCTCGTTTGTATAATCATGCTGTTCTGTTCAATATCTTATACACTGTATATGACTGTACATTATAATTACCTGTATTGTATATATGCAGCCTCTCGTTTGTATAGTCTTGATGTTCTGTTATCAGTAGTGGTACAATGTACATCCACAGGGTGTGTTTAGAGGGAGTATCTAGGATCACCTCCAGGTCCTGTATCAGATTCTCTACTTTCCTGAAACATAGTGTACGGAGTATTAGGCTAAACCAAAACACTGAATCAAATGCACACTAAAGCTAGAGTTATCTCCCATCTTTTTCTCATTACATGTATTAGGTAGTGTTTTACGCCACACTAGACAATCTTTCAGTCACATGGTGGTGGCCAGTTTTTATTGGTGGAAGGGAGAAACTGATTACAAATGAACCTGAGAAGAAACCACAAGCATTATGCAAGTACTGTACACTGGCAAGATTTCACACATAATCAACTCAGGTTCCAAGGAGGCTCTCAAGTTGCCAAGGAGGCTTGAACCCACACTGACAAGAGGTGAGAGACTAAATTATTGAAAGCAAAATACTCTAACCATTTGGCCATGGAGGCCACCTGTTCTCATTAAGCTGGAAAATGGTAATGATGACGAAAATGACAATGACAACGATGGTGAATACTATAACTGTAGCATTGTTTCAGGTGTGCATAGAATCCTCTTGTTATAATTTGGGGTTGAGACTTTTATTTCTATTCTTTATTTTCAAAACATTTACAAATCTGCAATGCAAATACAGATTCTATTTCCTTTCCGAGAAGACTACCTTCAATTTTTTTTTTTTAGACAGGGTGATATTTATGAATAAAGGTTAGCCTAGATATGATCATTGTGGACCCAGTGACATTACGTTCATTAATTTTACCTGTTTTCAGCATAAATCTGGAGAGCTTTCTTCAGCTGTGACCTTTCTCTAGAGGTCAGTAGATAGTCCACCTGTTGTTGAAATGATGTCAAGTGAGGGCCAGTGTTTGGCATTACTCTGGATGCACCGTCTGAGAATAAGCAAATATTTGAGTGAATTAAGGAATATGGCAAATTGAAAAGTTAGATAAAAGATTGAAATGCATGAAAAAGATTGAAAATATTCTAATGAAAATACAAGAAATAAAGAATGTAAATGAAATTGAATTAGCGTGCCTAAAAATTGGTCGACTGTTTCAGAAGATTTTTGGTTTCAATAATTTCGTCAATTTTATTAAGTATACGGTCAAAATTAGTTCAAAATACATGAGAAGTTTTCTTTCTTTTGAAATATCTAAAATTCGCCATTTCTGTGGTGGTCAATACTGAGAATTAATGTGTACCTGGTGTAGTCTGGTTATCTTGACCAATGGTCTGGCTCATCAATTTTCTTTTGTCAATGGTTGGTTTAACAACCTCTGGAAAAAGTGAAATATTAAAAAAAATCAAATCACCAAAAGTGAGTTGCTGACATTCTTAGACTGACTTATATTTTGTTGTAGCACTCATATTTACGTTCAGTTTTCAGAGAATGTCACATCCTTTCATACCTACATGTATAAACTGTCAACAGGAATAAGTGATTACTTTGGAAACTGAACATTTAAGACATTAAGTGTTCATATTGATCTTTCTATGTACCTAGGTATCCAAGGCTCTCTTTCAGTATGTTCAGTTTCTGACCATGAGGTCATGGGTTTGAATCTGTGCTGCAGAGGATTGTTTTTTCCTGCCCTTCAGATGAGAGAGTAAAAACCGAGGTGCTCTGTCACAGTAGGTACTAGGCACAAATCCTCACATCTCATTGGCCACAAGTTCTGAGCAAAGGCCAAATTTGCTGCCCTTCATATAAGTGACAAATTTTTCAATGGGGCATCAAACGACCAATCTTGGTACTTAAAGTGAAAATTAATAAACTTAAGTAAATTCTTCAGTTTTATAGTGCCCAGCCTCTTACTACATTCAAGGAGGACTACAGGAGAAATTGAAATGCTCTGATATTGGACATACCCAGTAAGACCTCCTTGGAGAGGGTAATCCTGTTGAGACAGTACTCCTGGTGAGCTGCTGACAGCTTGGCCAGTATGTACTTCCATATTATCTTCTTAGATGGTGTATCTAGTACTTGGCAAATCTTGTTGTAAAACTCCACTATGTTTCTGTCATAAATAAATAGGACTAAGATATGTAGATGTAGAAACAAATTCAAATTTCACAGGTACATTTCAAAGTAGTAAAATAAAGTTTATCTGGGATATATTTCCTTGGTTGTAATTTTAATCTAGTCCTTCTATTCTCATGTCAACTATTACTGGTAATGGCTTATTCCAGAATCTGAAACATGAGTGACAAGATGGGTGCTGCATCTGGAACAGAATTTGCTGGTTATTCTGGTGCACCTGAACTCATCCCAGCTTTAAGTGGGGTCTTTGTTACTCTGTCTTCAGTATTATGTGTTGTGGTGTGGATGATTAATTGTACTATTGTCTCCTTTTGTTTTGGTCATGGTGTAGTCTGTCCTCCCATTAATGACTTTTGAATGCCCTATTTATTTACCCTGTGGGATGCTACTTATTGCTATCTAATTCAAGATGTGATAAAAATAATTCTATATGGCTGAGTCTAGGAAATAAGAATAAAATCTGGCTGTATCTCAAATATTGCACATACCTTCAAAGCAGAGATTCCGCATACCAGTTAAATTTAGTTAAGCCCCGCACTACCTGACATGATTCAAGCAAATGCCAAAAAAATAATTTTAGCATGTCAGTTAGGTTGAAACATTGTATAGGTCAACCCAAAATTATAGGCCATAAAATTCATTTTTCCTTTCTTTGCAATTAAAGATTTAAGAGTATGACAAACAAATTGCATCTCCCCTTTGAAAATAAATTTAGAATGAAAAGTAATCATTTAGCCATAAAACCAAAATAAAGACACTTTGGAACATAGGTTAAGCACTGTACAGAGACAGGACAAGACTTGTGTCATCTACCTTGAGGAGTCATACTGTATCATCGCCTTTCTAATCTGTGATCTTTCCTTTGATGTCAAAAGATATTCTGCCTGAAATTAGTATACATATGTAGATATAAATAAGAATGTATATAACAGAATAAATGATGAAGACACATATATCAGTATTGCACAAACAGATCTTGATGGAACTTCTTTCAAGCAGACAGCTAATACAACGGATAAGTCAATAACACCACAAAAAGGGATAGCTTTCAGTGTAATTGTAAATTTATCAAATATTACATGCAGGTTATTGGGTACATTTTGGGATTTAAGAAAGTGTCAGTCACTCCTCAATATGCATATGGACCGAAGCAAAGTTGATAATGTCCAGTTAACAAAAATAGTCTAGGATACAGAACAAATGTAAAACTTATGAACTCACCCTCTGTTTGAAAGTATTTCCATCATTGTCCAGTAATTCTTTTCCATTTGATTTCATCCATTCTGAGGAAGCATGGCTTGAAGCAGACGATATTGATAGAGTGGAAGCTGTACTTCTGCTACTCAGAGCTGTGGAAAAAAGGTCAAAGTCAAGTTTTTTTGAGTTGTAGTTAGCCAAGGAAAAATCACATAAAATTTTCTCCAGATTCACATCAACAACAAACTAATGTTATAAAATTTCAATTGTTTTGGGGCAAAATAAACATTTGACCAAGATGTTTGTTTTTCTTCCAATTCATCACTAAAATCTAATTTTGAATGTAGAAACAAAGTGGTCAACTTACGGCCACTTGTATCGTCTGTATGCATGACCTCTATGACTGGTGCCGCTCCACTGTCCTGTAATAACTGAACAAGGTGTGAGTGTCCACACTTTCTGCAAAAAGACAAAATGGACTGCTGGTACTCTAATTCTCATATTGTGACTGATCCACTGCTGGCAGGAAAAGAAATCCTTACACATGTATATGAAACATGCCGAATGGCATTTCCCCTGTCCGTACCTGACATTACATGCACAAAAATATGCACATTTAGACTTACATTGTGGTGTATATTTAAAATTTGGTTAGTTGATTTAATAACATGTAACACAATTGTACATACATGTGCAGTGGAGCCTCATGAATCCAGTTCCCAAGCAAATTGTCCAGATAAATGAAGCGTCCAGATTACTGAAAAGTGCCTATCATAATAGCCAATGCAATAAATAATTTTGTTCCCTAGAATTTTTGTCCGGAAGGTGAATCATCCAGATTATTGGCATCTAAGTTAATCAGGTTCAACTGTATAGCCATGGCTTTTATATGATGTCAGCATGGGGGTAATGCAAGCTTCACAAATTTGACATATGTTACAGACCTAATTCTATGCAGTGATGCATCTTTAATGTGCCACACTGAACCTTAACACAGAGCCTATGTTTTGATAGTGTCAGCTAAAGCTTGGACTCAAACCTCCTTCTCTCAAATCTTCAAACATCTCCATACTAGTCTGTTTTAGTGGAATATTTATCATCAATACAACAACAGTTTGAATATCTAAAGTCTTGAAATCTGTCACTTTATATGAGGTCATCACAAAATTGCTTGTAAAAAGGTTCAAATGTTGGCCTATGTTTGAAACATCTAGCAATCAAGCAGTTAGGAATATTAATTGTGCCATCAATTACTGTAATACTAAACATTGCTTTATAAAACATCCACTGAATAACTAACAACTTTCTCTTCTATTACCATATAGTTGCAGAATGGTTGGTTTCCACAAATTTTAAACACTTAGATTTGTTACATATAGTACTCAATATGAATACAGGTTTCCCACATACTTTGCAGATGCTCTTACCTTGAGGTCATCATACTGGTTTATGAAGCAAAATATTTTTTAGCATTTAAGAAACTAAATTCAAGATGATTATACAGTGGAACCATCCAAGTGACTGGCTAAAATTGATCTTATTAGTGAGGAAGTCTTCTGAGTTAAGTTGAAACAGCCTTAAAAAGTGATGGACTGAATTTAGTTGGTCTTTCTCGGTCTATTTAAGTGAGGTGGTCTCATTAGTGAGTTTGTATTTAAGCAAGCTTCCACTGTTGTTGTTGTTGTTTTTAACGAAAACCTATGGTTTTATGAAATAAAATAATTGTGGATAAATACAAAGCTAATAATTCTGTTGATCATAGAAATGCACCATATTGTACTCACTGTACATCAATTCCATTTAGTTTGAGGATAACATCTCCAGGATGTAGGCCTGCCTTATTTGCCGGACCATCTGGGTCAACTGTCTCTATACAGACAGGGTTATTCCCCTTGATCACAAATCCAAAATTCCCTCCCTCTCTCATCACTTGGACTGACCTACAATGAGAAAGGACTGTCTTCATTTTGATTTCATGTTGGTTGGATGGTTGTGCTGTTTAACATCCCACTCGAGAATCTTTCACCTGCATGGAGACGTCACAAATACTGGTGAAGTTCAGCAAATTTGTCCTACAGTGTATGCTTGGCACTTATGGCAACTGAGTAGTGAGGGTTTATCAACATGCCAACACTAAAGTGTTCATGTAAAATTGATGATGAAAAAACTGACTTGAACAATTTGAGTGGGTGTTGGTTAAATGAGCATATTGCATGATGGTGCAATGAGGTGACCTAATGGTTAGAGCATGTGTTTCATGTGCCATAAAACGGAATATGAATTGAGGGTTACATTGCAATAAGCCAATTAAGCCAGGCTGACCTGTGTGTAGTATTTTTATAAACTGAAAGCTCAACAAAATTTTAAGAGAGATATCAGAGTAAGTTTTTCTTGGATTTTACATGTTATTCCTGTAAACAGAATATAGTGGTTTCTATATTGCATGACCACTCCTTCTGCCATGCAAATATGGTCTTTCATGACAGGTGGTCTCTAATGACAGGTTTTATTTACATGGTTTCTTCAAAGATGTTTTCTTATAAGTGTTCTCTCAAGACAAGTGGTCTCTCACAACAGTGGTCTCTCAAGACAGGTTCCACTGTATCTGTCTAACAAGACTTATTGTGAAATAAGATCAAAGCGGAACAGATAAGATGCTTAACGACAACCATACCACAAAATATTGATTTATCACCAATTTACCAACTTAAAATTCATTTTAAGATGTACCCATGCTCTCATATACTGGCAGCCATGTTGGATCCAGCAAGTTCCAGCACTGATGTTGGACTGTACTTAGATCTATTTGACCACTTGGATCTGGATGAACCAAGTGTTCCTTTTGTAACTCTCCTGGTTGAACCAGCTCAAACCATTTAATGGAATAACTCCTACCTAAAAAGTTTGCAGTTTATAATATTTTTTTTTTCATATTTAATATTTTATTTGTCCCAGACAAGTGAGCACCCTATTGGGGTTGGGGCCCCAATGGGCTCTTACAGCATGTGATAATGTGATATCATTAAACTTGATTTAATTGAAAAGGTGTCGAGTACCCATGTATTTTGAGGTGGATGAATCAGTTTATAATATAGGTAGCAAATGTTAATCTATTGCCAAGCTATCAATATACAGTATATGTAAGAAGCAAAAGTTGTTTGTACAGGACATTATATAAGAATTAAGGGTTCATGTCACTGCAGAAGATGGCCTAAAACAGTTCCCTCACTACTCAATGGTTCTTACTGCTGTGCTGGGCACCATAAAACTTAAGAATTACTTAATTCTGAGAATTATTTCAACTTCAGCTTCTCAGCCATTTAGAGTACAGAATTAGCTAGAGTTGAGTAGATTCTCAGACTTAAGTTAATTCTTATCTTTTACGGTGCCCAGCTCAGGGTATGGGATATTATATGGAGCCCTTCATGGGGTTTCAATAATATCTCCACATACACAACAAATTCTCAAAATTAAAAAGACATAAAAACAGGAAATCCCCATTGTTTCTTTCAACTTTTGTTTGCAAGGAATGGAAACAATCAACACATCATCTCTTTTCTCCAAAATTAGATTCTCCAATTTAAGTAGGTTTGATTCTCCCTCTTATCATGAAGTTCTGCAGTTTAAATAATTATGATTCTAACTTGCTGAGGCTAGCTATTGATTGAGACATTTTACCGACATAAAAACAACAGACCAAATGAATATTTGACGTCTGTAGCAGATGCAATTCTGGTTTATAGATTAATTAAGTGCAACTAATACATCTATCAAATGCATTACGACCACTAACAAATCCAATATCGATTACGCAATGCTGCTCTTCAAAAAAAATTATGTTCGCTGATAAGAGTTATACCTAATTTAGATTAAAATTAATCATAGGAGATTGAGTGAAATGCATTTGGATCAGACCGGAAACTAATTCTCTAGGAAACTTAGCAGACATTAAAGCACAATTAGGCACATCTGTGTGATATGGAAAGAGATGTGCTTTCTAAGTGGAATTTGCATTTGTTTTGATGCCAGACTCATTGATTGTGTAATAAATTGTGCTTAGTATCCCCTTCCCATCATCTAAGTAAACATAGACATATACATGTACATATAAAACATTGAAAAATGCAGTACATCGATATAATGAAAAGTGAAATGAATTCATAAAAAACCATATCCTGTTTTGAAAAACCTGCAATGGAAATACTCAATATCACTTCTGGGTGCCATTTACATTGTCAACTTATTTCATTATATTCTTTATAGTATGTTTGTTTTTGTTTTGCACCACAATGGACGACCTCTCCAACATACATGTATGGTGGCAGCCAATTTTTATTGCCCGAGGAGAGAACCTGATTACAAATGAACCCAGAAAGAGACCACTAGCCTTCCTGAATGGTTCCAACCAGCACAATCCTAGGCTTAGATTTGAGAGACTTCGTAGTTTGGCTAGTTGGTTGTTTGTATTAATTTGTAACATCCCACTCCGCGGTTGACTGTCCCTGTATTTCAGATGAGACAGTAAAAGCTGAGGTCCCGTGTCACAGAAGGTGTTGACATGTACGTTAAAGAACCCTCCCTGCTCTACGGCCAGCAGTGCCGAGCATAGGCAAAATTTGTTGCCCTTCACCAGCACACGAAGACATCTCTATATGAGTGAAATATTCTTGACTGGGACCTTAAACAACAATAAAATACAACATCCCACTCAAGAATCATTCACTTATTTGGAAGCATCACTGTATGCTGGTTAGAGCTATACATTTGGTTTACATGTTGCACTTATGGCTATTGAGCAGTGCTGACACCTAGTGTGATACTGGACCTCAGATTTTACTATATGAAAAGGAAAGAAAACACCAGCTGAGGCCAAAGCACAGATTTGTACCCACAACATCATAGTCAGAAGGTAATCATGCTAACCACAGAACTATGACAACTCCAAACTTAATTAATAGTTTAAAATGCAACTTAAGTAATACCGGTAGTTTAAAATGCAATGAAGCTGCTTAAATCAGTGAGTTGCTAGGCATGTCAGGCTGTGTTTTCATTTGTTGGTGATCTTCCTTTGGGAGGTTTCTAGTATGTACCTGACTGCATGTAAACCCTTCGTTAGTATGTTTACACATGAAAAATCACTTGCATATCACAAAGAAATTCAATCATATTACGCTTTGATTTTACATTGTACAAATTCAAATTTCATAGATAATTGACAAGATGTATGAAAACGATGAAAGTGTCATGAGGGATTTCTCTTTTAACTCTTCCATACATGTATTACGGTAGTAACATTACACAGAAAACAGCATTATATCAAAACTTTCAACTTCTGATCAAATATTCTCTTTCTTTCCTTTTTCAAGTGCAGATCTGCTTTTTAAATTCATCAGTAACTTTTTAGTTTTATTCATTTCTGAAAAGTAGCACACCAAATACATGTAATACGACCGATATATGTACAAAGTCGTACAAACATGGAATTAATTTCTCTGAATAATTACCCCTGGGACTCTATTTATCTTTTCGACCTCTGTCTTGTGTATAAATAGTAAATTGATTATTATCAGAGGTAAACCAGCATCTACCAATTCCCTAGTGCAAGGCGGTTTCTAGCTTAATTTGTTTTTTGGGTTTTCTTGTTTTTGTTTTTTGTTTTCTTTTTTGGCAGCTGAAACAGCTAGTCCTTCAGACTCGTACCCTCTACATATACATGTACAAGTCAAGCTGTGCTGTGATTGGCTGTCCCTGTCCTTTTGATGAGACACTATAAGCAGAGTTAAATGTGTCACATTAAAGAAATCTCACTACTCAACGGCCATAAGTGCCGAGGATAGGCCAAACTTTTAGCCCTTCACTGGCACAATGTGACCTCTTAAAATCAGTGAAAGATTCTTGAGTGTGACATTTGATAACAATGAAATGCAATACATCTACAGGTAGTATTGTTTATAAGGTATGCACTAGACATCTTTTTCATGAATAACTATTTACGTGTTTGTAGCATCCAGGTGTTCATTGTTCACCTTTGAGCAGGGACCAGGAACAAATATAGAAACCTCTCATCCCATGATGAATAAATAAAGACATGTTCAACAATTAGACAGGTAGACTTTTAACTCAGTGGATTACTAAAGCAGGCTAGACTGCATCACTTAACTGACATGGCTGTCTAATTTTGAATCCCAAAACAGGTAAAAACTGAATTATTTTTTTATCCTCAATACACTGTAGTTCTTACCTTACCAAAAATATACTGGTAGCTTGGGCAAGCAATACGTAAAGGTCAATCATTTGAATTTGAATTTCACTCATCATGTTTATGTGCTATACTTGCCAAGTCCTATTCATATAATCTCCCCCATGAAAAACTAAAATTTTCTTATTAGTTCTTTGCCCCCTTGAGATTGAAAAAATCTCTCCTATTGGAATTTTTCTTAAAGTTGGCAAGTGATATGCAGACATTAAGTGCCTTGCCCTTCTGGAAGAGAAACTTGTGTATTTCTAATGACCATGGACCTTCCACATGTATTTTGCCAAATTCTCTTACATCATATTTATTGCAATATTCACGATTGGCAGAATCCCTGTTGTAAACTAGAAGTGAGAGGGTTACATGTATCAATGTAAGGCATACTATGCTTACTAAAATAGCTCTACAAGATACAAAGTCATGTGCAGATGTATGTGCTCATGGGAACTAGATATTGTTCTGTGACATTTCACCACTGTTGCATAACACAAATGGAGAATGAAATCGATTTGTTTTGGAGATATGATTGACATTGGAAAATATGTTTTCGACATATGTAAAATGTATATACAGGTACATATATATACATCAGTACAGACCCATGTGGACAGAGCTTCTATGGAACTAGTTGTTGTTGTTGCGTTGTTGTTTAACGTCCCACTCAAGAATATTTCACTCATATGGAGACGTCACCATGTGCCGGTGAAGAACAACAAATTTTGTCTGTGCTCGGCCCTGCTGGCCGTAGAGCAGGGAGGGTTCTTTAATGTGCCAACACCTACTGTGACACAGGACCTCGGTTTTTACTGTCTCATCCGAAAGACAGGGACGGCCAACTGCGGGGTGGCACTGCGGAAATTGAACCTCGGACCACAGAGGCCCCATGGAACTAGTAATTTCTGGTTACAGTTCAGTTAAGTACAGTATTGCTCTATACACTCATGTAAAAGGTCCATATACAAACAAATAAGACTTGTCCAAAGAACAACTGATTACCAGAACAAAACAGACAAAATTATGTAAAACAGATATGACGAGAGACTTTGAGTGGATTCTGAAAGGGAAAGGAGGAGAAAGCAGTGTACATGACGTATCATGAATTCCCATATTGATAAAGCCAAGGTTAGGTATAAGGATCAGAAAAAAAAAAAAAAGTTGCCAATAATGTGACTAACTGTTGTTACTGATAACGTTCCACTCAAGAATCTTTCACTGATAAGGAGGCATGACAAAATATTGTTGAAGGGTTATAAATTTGGCCTATGCTTTGCACTTAATGCCATTGAGCAGTAGAGCTGCAACAACCTGCACCGAAAACCGAATATCATGATTCTTACCTCCCACCTGAATTGTAATTTGCAAAGTTAGAATAGAATCAGCCTAAAAAAGTGTATTGTTTACTATTATACCATTGTACTTTGAATACTTTCATATGTGTAAACAACAAACAGTACCATTCACCTTTACATTTATTGCTATTTTCTCCTGAGTGATTAAAATTGAGGTCAAGATAAGA
>JACSZP010007931.1:0-15055 GCA_016161895.1 Pinna nobilis | reverse complement strand
GAAAAATTTGAATCGAAACATCACAATCGAAATAAAACCAAATTGGAGAGTTCCTGACTCATTGCAGCTCTATTGAGCTTACTCTGACACATACTGAAACACAGTACCTCAGTTTTTATTGTCTCATCCAAAGGACGGAGAATGCTTGCCCCTCCCCTGAGCAGATTCTAACCCACATCCTCACTTTCTTAAGGTAAACACATTATCATGGAGCCATGACAGCTGTTAGCCTACTTACTTGTGGGTTGTGCTATGGTGGCGTAAAGGAAGAGCTGGATCGCCATCCTCTGTCATCTTTAAGTTACTTTGCTGATGTTTATGGAACTGATCAAATCTGGCTCTCTGCTTTGGTGGAATGAACTGCCTGTATGATATAAAAATGTCACATTGATACAAAAACCTGTCAGAAAATACATATGATCTCTAATTACAATAACTAAGTTGAAATTCATCCAGATTGTCGTTTACAGTTCATTTCTAGATGCACCGCAATTTTGTTCCACATATGCAGTTTCGATTTATACAGTGGAGTTGGTCTATAACGAAGTCAAAGGGGATTGACTTTTGACTTTGTTATTGACAAGCATCCTTCGTTTTAAGCATCAGATTTTACTACATAAATAAATAAATAGTACTTCTTTTAGGGGATTTTATTTCCCTTTGTTATAGCACTGAATTCGCTTTAAGCCAATTTGTTATAGACTGACTCTACTGTATGTGTATAAAGTCGCAATAAGATTGAATCTTGTCATTCTTTTGATGTTTTTGAAATCAAATTTCAAATGAAAACGATTAAAAAAAAAGATTGTTTATTAGTTCAGTCTCCTGTGAGATACCGATCATGCTTTGAGTTACAATCCTTGTAATTCTTATGGGACAAATGAAATACATGTATTCCTAATGCAAAGTATCCCAAATCAGACATGTTATTGACAATAATTTTGACAATCGCCTTGTAGGTCTTTCCTAATAGATCTGAAGCAAAAAATGATATTCAAGATGAACTCAATATCAGCTATTGAGTGACTGGCAGACAGGCACAGATACTTTTGCAAATAGGTTTGAGTTAGAAAGTTAAAAGCTCTAGCTGTGAGAAATTATTCAACAGACAAGAACAAATACAAATGCCATTTGTAAAATATAAGTGACCTACCTGATCTGTTTCATGATTTTGGCCTGATGACTGGTCTTCAGTATCACGGCCAGTGCCCTGGCCAACATTTCCACATCTCGATCCTCTGCATATTGTTTCAACACGCTAATGACAGCCATCTTTTTCTCATAGTCGTCCCCGAGGATGTCGTTCATCTGTGTAAAATGTTCAACCAGAAATACGATTTCATCGCTATATATAGGCAAATAAATTTGTTCTCTGATGAACGGGACTAATGCCATGGCATATCAGCACAATGACATTGACACAGCATCATCGTCATTAAAATCATTGAAATTGTCAACAGACATTCCAATAACATTACAAACCAATATGAAAGTGACACCTGTAATGTTCTCTAAGATATGAACGATGCATATCAATTTCATCTAATGAAAATGAAGACAAATATAAAATAGAGATAGATTTGTCCTGGGGTACATTTATTTCATTAAGTGATGTAATCGGAGCTAGTGCATTTAGTGAATCTCTCAGCCATTGATTTCTCCTCTGGAATAAGCTTTCACTTGGAGCAGGGGTATTGATAATTGCTTATTGCTTATGGTTGCTTTGGGATTCCCGCTGTATTATCTCATGATCAAGGGACCAGTATTCCTAGATGCAATATGTCGAAATTGACAATAGTTTTACAGAATGTTTCTGAGCGCTTGTATGTACAATAAGCTTCTTTGTGGTTTTTGCACAAAGTGAGGAGAAAAGGTTGCCTGTCTGCACGTACATATACAAATATTGATATACAAACATCGATTGGTCCTGGGGGCAGATACGTAGATATATATATATGTGTGTAATCATATTACTTGTTACCACAAGAGACTGATAATAAATGAAACGGACATAATGTCAAAAAACTGCTGTGACCTTGAATACTTTTTTAATACTGAGTGCATACGCAGTCTAACTTGCCTTAGCAACAAACTGAATTTAAGGACTACCTGCCTTAAAGCAATCTAGATGGTGTTGTAATTCTGTAACATCTCACTCAAGTATCCTTTATTTATATGGAGACGTCACCAAGTGCTAAGGAGACCAACAAATTTTGGCCTATGCTCCACACATAAGGTGATTGAGCAGTGAGGGTTCTTGAATGTACTGACAGCTGTGATATGAAGCCTGTAATGGCTTTCTTGTCTTTTTGATGAGGTAGTGAAAACTAAGAGAAAAAAGAGCGAAAATCAAAAGCACCCCCCCCCCCCAAAATAGAAAAAAACCAAACAAACAAACAAACAAACAAAAAAAAAGAGGGAAAAAACAAAACCTCCAAATGTCTATGAAAACATGAAAATGTTAAATAAGGTGTACCTTGGTGATAATATTTGCGAATTTCATTGCTACCATATGTTCACATAGGTTTTCTCAACACTACTCTGAAGCTTCTTAAAATGGAATTATTCCTTGGATTCAATGAGTCAGCCAGTACAATAAATTCCATGGATATACAATAATCCTTTCTTTAAAGATTAATATACAAAGATGTATCAAACCAAGAACTTGGAGTTTTTGTCATAAAACAAGGAACAGCACACTGATAGATAAATTCCTAAGGAATTTTCTTTTCACCATACTAGGGTATACAGACAACACTACGCCATCTTGAAATACTTTAAGGCAACACCCAGTGAATTTTCTGTAACCAGATCTTTTTAAATAAATAAATTATAAGAGAACATTGCAGTTGTCTCCCTTATTCATGAATGATTGATTGTATTATGACTTTATTAGTCAAAGAAATCCATTTCAGAATCAATATCAAGGTACATCTTTTACAGTGAATGATTGAATGGTTGCCATATGATTAAACTTGTATTGTTACCTTCTTTAATTGGTTTAAGGTTACGTTGGAAGACAAAGTACCCTCATCTCTGACAGTATGACAAAAACATCCCACTCTAGAATCGTTCACCTATATGGAGATGTCACCAATGTCAGTGAAGTGTGACAAATTTGGCCTTATGCTCAGCACTTATAGTCTTTGAGCAGTGTGGGTTCTTGAACTTGCCAACTCCTTCTTTGATATAGGACCTCAGTTTTTAGTCTCATGAAAAAGATAGGAAAAGCCAATCGCAGTCTGGCATGGATTTTAACTACTGACCCCACATTCAGAAGTCAAACACTCAAACCACTGAGTTACTAATATATGGATAAACTTCAGATCCCTTCTTCAATTGTTTAGGGTTATGTTGGAAGAGAAAGAACTAGAATTGTCCTAACAGGACTTATATATCCCCTGGCAGCATTTTCAAGGAGCTGAGTCATGTGACATTGACTTTTTACCTTTCGACCCCAAAATCAATAGGGATCCTCCTTGAGTCATGGGCAACCCATGTGTGAAGTATCAATATTGTAGGCCCAAAGGTATTTGAGTTATGGTGCAGAAATCATTTTTAAGGAACAGAGTTATGTGACCTTGACCTTCTGACCCAAACATCAATAGGGATTCTCCTTGAGTCATAGGCAACCCATGTGTGAAGTATCGTCTTTGCAGGCCCATGGGTACTTGAGTTATGGTGTGGAACTACATGGACAGACAGACGGATGGACAGACGAACAGACATGGTGAATCCAGTAAACCCCCCTAAAACTTTGTTAACGGGGGTATAACTATCTCTTGGGCAGTGTATGACATAAAAGGATAATTCATTATGTTATAAATTTTCTAGGCATGTTAAACAGAATGCATTGAGTATATAAGCCCTAGACAAAATGTCAAGATTTTGCATCTTACATAAGCCTACTACTACATGAAGGTCCAAAATGGAAAAGACTTTAATCTAAGGATACATATTTCTTGGTCTTATTGTGTTATACTATTTTAAAACATCTCACTCAATTATCTTTCACACACATTATATGGAGGCGTCACGGTATACAAACGAAGGGCTCCAAATATTTACTTTTGCTTGGCACTCATGGCCATTAACTTAATGGATTAAGCAGTTAGGGTTCTTTAACATGCTGACAGTCAGTCACGTTAACAATGAACCTCTCTTTTTACTCTCTCCTTCAAAGAACAGCAAAAATCAGTCACCTATCCCAAGTGGACTAAAACCTATAATATCAAGATCTGAACACAAACTTACTACTTTGGACTTAGGATGGAGACAGATGGTAGAAGTTTTATATCCCTACTAGCACCAACCTACTTTAAATTTGATCTTCAATGTGTGTGTGTGTGTGTGTGTGTGTGTGTGTGTGTGTGTGTGTGTGTGTGTGTGTGCTCCTCTCCTATGCAGTGCCACATGAAGATCTAATGAAACCTGATAGAAAGGTCAAATCCTGTGACCTCTTTTAATAACCAATAAAGTTTCCAGCTTCAGCAAAGTGAAGGTGTAAGTCGTCAAAGTATTGAGTATATATATAGTAGACACAAGAAGTACTGGACAATGGTGATTTGAGTTCTTAGACAGATTTCGTTAAATCTTTTTGCGACACCATATAGAGAAGGAGCATATTGAAGATTTTTTTTTATTAGACTGTATTGAAACATGACTTGTTTCCTGTCTTTTGGATAAGATAGAAAGAACTTGGCAGTCAAAAAGAAAGGTTCTGTGTTTAAGCTTTACACATGAAAAGAAAGACTCCATATTTTTAGTTTAGAATTTTGATAATTTTTTTAAAAGTAAAAATTAAAGCTCTGGTCATGAGGAATGTATATGTGAAATATACAAAGGTCTATCCTTTAAAGTTCAAAATATATGGTCTAGATTTAGTTTTTCAAAACTAGGTCAAATTCCAAGGTCAAGGTTACTAGATCAAAAGTCTTGGTATCAAATAAAGGCTCTGGTCATGAGGAATCTTAAGGTGAAGTATGAAAGGTCTATCCCTTATAGTTAAAAATATATGGTTCAAATCAAAGTTTTTTAAAAGTAGGTCAAAATTCAAGGTCAAGATCTAAAGGTCATAAATTTTAGTACCCACTGGAAATTTAGGTTTTAAGTAATTGTCAAAAGGAATAGACATATGAACTTTGACAGCCCTATCACTTACTATTTAGCAGGTATGAACAAGGTTAAAGTGTTTGCAGACAAACAGATGAACACACAAACAGACAGACAAATGGACAGAACAAAAAACTATATGCCCTCAAATTTTTTATTATGGGGGTATAAAAATGCAGATCTCTTACATGGAAAACTACTAAATTTTAGTGAAATTAGTCTCACTCCATAGGATTGAAAAATCTCTCCCATTAAAATTTTCAAGGTTAGCAAGTCAATTAGCATGTAAAAAATACATATGTATTTCATTTTTGTAAGGCCACTGTCAACCACATCGAACTGAAATAATATAGTACAAAAAAACAACAAACTCTCATGGTCAATTTATTGGTTGTAGTGTTGTTTGACGTCCCAGTCAAGAATCTTTGACTTATGTGATGTCACCGTGTGCCAGTGACGGGCGACAAATTTTGCCTGTGTGTGGCACAAATAGCCGTAGAGCAGGGATAGTTATTTAACATGCTGACACCTATTGTGACATGGGACCTTGTTTTTTGCTGTCTCATCCTTAAAGACAGGAACAGTAGTGTGGCTCAGATTCGATCCCGCAACCTTATAATTAGAAGTCAATCACTAGGCCACGGCAGCCCTTCTCATGGCCGATAGTTATTCTAAACCTTGAGTATGTATTGAAAACTCAGTCATTCTGTTATGTGTACATACTATATCCTTGTAATGTTAGGTCACATTTGGACTCCTAGATGAACAAACAGATAGCGCATTCATCTTTTACAAACAGATGACGTGCCAAAAACAAAAGTCCCCAGCTGTTCACCTCACATCAGAAAATATATTCAATACGCTTCAAAATTCTGATCAATAATATTTCAAAAGTTTATCAGTAGTCTATCTAACTGTGCACAATGACTTTATTGTAGAAATATTTGTTATAGAATGAAATTTCTGTTAGAAGGAGTAGCTGGTTTAGTGGTTAGTGTGATTGGCTTCGAATCATGTGGACCTCTTCCACCTCTCTCATGTTCTCTTAAAATCATGTTTTAAGAGACTGTCTAGGGGAAGGAGCTAACAGTCACATATGACAGTTAGTCTCTTCGTTCAGGTGATTTATATATGAAAAAGCCATTTGGGGAACCATAGATTTAGGTCACATAAGACAGGTTGTCCTTTTATTCAGTGGGTTTTTAGGCAGATCAGACTGTAATTTGAACAATTTCTGACCATTGCTGTTGTAATTATACTGTAGTGTTTAATGCCACTTTCAATATTACTTACATGTAAGTTATACTGTATACAGGGTTATTTTTGCCCGTGTTATTTTCGCCCTCATGCGATTGCAAACAGTTTCGCCCTGTTTTAAATTCACACATTTTCATCATAATTCTGTTTATTGAATTGATCATTTTGTTTTACCCCAGTTTTGAATTCGCCCACTGACCTTGGGGGCGAAAATTTTCCTGTATACAGCACTATGGTAGTATTAAGCTGAAACAAGTTTTGAGAAATTCTGACTCATGCTAAGAATTTTATCATTTGCAGTTTACTATCTTATTGGACAGTCCCCAAAAAACAGTTGTGCCTATACTGAGGCTAAAACCCTCAACCTCAACAACGAAGTATCCAAAATCTCAAACATGAGGGGGGTCAAAAAGTGCTTTCAGGTAGAACAGACTAAATATATTCCACAATACATAGGATAAGTGATTCACATTCCATTTTTTGCCATCTAAATCAGATTTCCTCATTTTGAAACAAAGAAATTTGCAAAAAAGCAAAGATAAAAAAAATGACTGCTCCCTTTGTCACATCTGCTGTATCAGTCTACTTTGAGTTTTCACTAATATAGGTATAGGTATAGAAAATGATAATCAATGTGGAGCTACGTTGTATAATTGAGTTAATGAGGCTGCACACATTCCCAGGTACTTGGAACAACTGAGGAATGTCAACAAAGTACCACAGCTGTGTTTATTTTACTAATTGTTAATCAGACTTAATTCAAATACAAACAACAGTACAAAATTATCAATAAACTTTCCAAACTTGTATATGTAATTTTGTAGTGTGGTATATCACTCCTTCATGGTATAAGATAATTCATGCTAAAAAATCATTTGATTCGTATGAATCACTCAAGGTGTAAGAATAATTCCTGCATGAATCATTCATGGTGCAATAATCCCTCAAGGTTTAGGAAAAACTCATGTATGAATCATTCATGGTGCAAGAATCATTCAAGGTGAAAGAAGACCTCATGGTGTAAGAATCATTCATGGTGTAATAATTACCCATGGTGTAAGACTTACCCATTACTAAAGATCACTTACAGTATTAGAATCACTTATGGATCAAGAATCACTCATGATGTTAGAAACAATTATTGGATATGATTCATTCATGGTTTAAGAATCACTCATGGTGTCACACACAGAGTCTGAGAAATACTGCAAATTCTAGGCAAAGCATGTACCCAGTCAAAGTCTACTGATTCTTTAGTTTTCTGTATACTTTTCAATTTCTGACAATGAAAAAAGCATATCAAACTTGTGGTGCCTAGCAGATGAATTCTTACGTCTGTTCTTCTATCTATCTGAGTGTCACAAATGTCAAAGCATGCAAAGGATTGTGAGGGATTCTGTAATGATTATGTTGAATTGGAGGAATCGCCACCATAACATTAAGATTCCAAGCTAGGAGAAAGTATAAGAGGACTCTAAAATAATGGCTTAACATAAAGTACAGTTAAATTGGCTGGTTGGTTTTGTTATTGTTTATCCCACTCAAGAATCTTTTGCTCATGTGGAGATGTCACCATGTGCCGCTGAAGGGCGATGGTTTAGCCTATGCTTGGCATCTATGGCCATAGACCAGGGAAGGTTCTTTAACTTGCAAACACCTACAGCGACACTGGACCTTGGTTTTACTGTCTCATCCGAAAGACAGGGACAGCCAACTGCAGCATGGCTTATGCTTGAGCCCCAAATTTCGACATCAGAAGTCAAGCACGCTAACCATTAGGCCACAGCTGTGCCCACAGTTAAGAAGAGAAATCTCTGATTCATCAAAACACTTCCTCTTCCAAACAAAATATTCTGGAGAAAAAATTAAAATTTTAAATTTGTATTGGCCATCATAAGAGGTACATTGCACAAATCAAGAAGCTTCATTTATCCTGAAAATTTGTGAAGAAACAAACAATAGCTCATTTAGGCTCCACTGTACTCCAAATCTAATTACCGATATATCAATTCTCCCCAGAAAATTCTTTTGTGTTTTGGTTACAGCAGAACCAAACAGACATTAAAACTGTGAGTCAGCAGCAGACATCAGAAAAATCCTGTTTGTTCCATGGTCAGTATTAATTACACTTTAAGGACCAACGGTCATCAATTATGTATAGGCGGCATGTAGTGAAGCTACCTCAAGCTATTCTGAGCACAGTGCACTTATAACTGGTTGTATGTGTATACAGCCTTATACCTACACATATAGGTATAGGAAATGCAATGGACAATTTATTGCAATTCTACAATTGATTTACTCTATGGACAAGATAAGTTTTTCTCATTTTAAGGTCAATTAATGACTTATCGATTGGCGAGATTAAATTACTTTTTTAAGGATTGCCCCACCCCCCAATATTATATTATTCTTTTTTTATGTCATTTATTGTTCGTTGGTTGGTTGTATTGTTGTTTAACTCAAGAATCTTTCACTTTGATGAAGACATCACCAAATCCCCATGAAGGGTTACAAATTTTGACCTGCACGTATGCTTAGCATCCAAAGCCATTAAACAGTGAGGGATCTTTAATTAACATGTCAATATATACTGTGACAGGAGACTTTGGATTTTACTGTCTTATCTGAAGGACAAAAATAGCTAAAGCCTACCAAATATCGAACCATTGACCTTACAATCAGAAGGGAGGCACTCTATCACAGAGCAACAATGCCTCTCTGATGCTACATGTTTTTGTAACTGTCTCATAACTTTTTGTTCTAATTGTGCATTTTGTGGTAATAAATGTATTAGGTTAAAGTCAATGGTTAGCATGTTCATCTTCTGATCATGAGATGATGGGTTTCATTCCGCACTGTAGACATGGCTGGCATTTTTTTCCTTCAGATGAGACAGCTAAAACCCAGATTCCGTGTCACTTTAGGTCTCAGCATGATAAAGAACCCTCAATGTTCAATGCTACCGTATGGTCATTTACCAAGAAAAGGCAAAATTTATAGACCTTCACTTGCACGCTGTGATGTCTCCATATTCCGGTAATTGCAGGATTCTTGAGTGGGATGTTAAACAACAATACAGCCAACAAGTAACCAATGATGTTATATGATTATGGTTTAAATGGCACATATAGATCTTGAATTTCAAAGACACTCAAGGGAACAGTGAAAAGTGTCTTTATAGACAGGTGGCCTTTATATAGAAGCTCATAGATCTTAATCTTAATCTTATGTATTTTGAAATAATCATCTTTCATTGGAAGTGGGGGATAATCAAATCATTGCCTCCTTGTCAGTAGGGAAGACGTAGAGAACTTGAAAGCCTACAAACTCGGGCAACAGTACCATATGTCTTCCTGCTACCTTGGGTCAATGTTTTGACTATAATCCACTGGTACCACTGAAACAAATGAATACCATCTCATTTAAAGGACAAAAAATGTCAGCCATGTCTTCTGAATGACAAGAATGTCAGCCATGTCTTCTAAACGACAAAAAAGTCAGCCATGTCTTCTGAACGACAAGAAAGTCAGCCATGTCTTCTGAATGACAAGAAAGTCAGCCATGTCTTCTGAACGACAAAAAAGTCAGCCATGTCTTCTGAATGACAAGAAAGTCAGCCATGTTTTCTGAACGACAAAAAAGTCAGCCATGTCTTCTGAACGACAAGAAAGTCAGCCATGTCTTCTAAATGACAAGAATGTCAGCAATGTCTTCTGAACGACAAGAAAGTTAGCCATGTCTTCTAAACGTATTTGAACCTACAAACTCATGATTGGAGGACAAATATTCTCTGTCTGTAGAGCCATGACAGTTCTCTGTGATGCTAAATAAAGAAGGAATTTGGTTCTACTTGATGATATGAGAACACAGCTGTACAGCATTACCTTATCATGTAGGGTCCTGGCCTTTTTTACCCTGCTCCATCCAATAGACGATTTGTTATCAGTTTTACTCATCGTCGCTTCTTGGTCGTATCTACCGAGAGGAACAATCCCGAGGGTAAGACGTCTGAGTCTGCCCGCCAAGAACGGTCTTATATCCTCTATCTTAATCACTTTACTTCCATTTACCTCCAATATTACATCACCTGAAAAACAAGTTCAATTAATCCTCAAAATAATACCCATATTGTTGGGTTGCCATTGAAATTCTCATTCATCAACTGTTGCATTTATAATGCACAGATGTAAGTATAAAGAAGAAATAAGTGGAAATCAAGAATTTTTTATGGAACGTTATTTCTACGAATCTATAGGCCTAGTTGTACAAATTGTTTACGGGAAAGAGTATTTTAGGCATAGAGTATGAAAATATCAGATTAGCATTATACATTTGTAAGTGAGATATTTCTTTTCACTTCCAAGTGAAATACAATTTCTCAGGAATGAAGCATAATATATGTATATTGCAGTAAGAATTTAAAGAAGAAACCCCGAAACTGTCATAAGAGTATAACATAGTATGTGTGTTGGTATGTTTGTTGGAATTGAGAAGGATAGGCCCATTAATATACGGTATTATGCAATGGTACATATATGATTTACTAGCCTCACCCAAGCTTTGAAAAGATTTGCTCTTAACCAGAAGCCTTGACCAAGTGTTATTTTAATACTTCATCCTTCTTAATAATGTGTTCAATAGTACAGCTATGCGTAACTAGATTAGAGAATGAGGTGTATAGAAAAATGCATAAATGTACAATGTAGGTGAATTGTCAAGCATATGATTTACATATGAACATGACCAATATGAATGATTGCATCATGAGAATATATTTCTGTTCTGAAAAGATGTCTACCAAATATTCCCCATTGTAAATATGCACAAATTTGGAAAAGTTTTATCCTTTTTATGCAGGTGATTTGGCACTCACATTGAATCCATGGGCTTATATTCAGGGATGGTCCTTGGGTCATTTGCAAATAATGAAAGGGGCAATGGGTTATAGCCAAAATGAATATAACAAGCAAATATTGGGCCCCCTCACCCTAAAAAAGTGGCATACAAAATATTAATGAGCTAATAATGCCTTATTCATTGGTATTGAATGATTGTTTAGAATGAACTAACTAAACAAATGCTGCAGTCTTCTAGCCTGTTCTCCCCACTCTGTTATTCACATTACCTTTCATAAAAGAACTCCATATTATATGACATTTTACTATTTCTCTGGCCCATAAACATGCATAAATGTATAGTCACTGCATGCCACATGATAACAATATTTTTTCATGCCACTGTACAATATGTAAGTCCAATGCCATTTTTAAGGTACTCACATCCATGCCACCTTGTTATTCACACAGTTACATTGCCACTCTAGAATCACTGACACAATCATGCCACTTTTTTGGGAGAGGGGGGGGGGTAACCTAACTTCTTACTCAAATTCATGTAATCTTACACTGCCATTTTAAGCATGAAACCCCCTTAAGTACTTCTCAGAGAAATTTTACTCAAATTTGTTCCCCAATTTCACATCTATTCTTTAAGAATTTTATAGAAAAAGTAAATCATTCTGAAGGGCAACAAACATGGCCTATGCATAGCACAATTTACAAACATTAAGGAATGAGGGTTCTTTAAAACACCAAGATCCATTGTGAAAAGGGACCTCAGTTTATTGTCTTATCCAAAGGACAGGAATAAGCAGACTCCACTTTGTGGAGTTGAACACATAACCTCATGATCAGAAGGTGTACGCACTAACCAGAGATCTCTGACAGCTCTCCAATCTTAAAAAAAGTAATTTGATTGTTGTTGTTGCGTTGTTGTTTAACGTCCCACTCAAGAATATTTCACTCATATGGAGACATCACCGTGTGCCGTTGAAGGGCGACAAATTTTGCCTGTGCTGGCCGTAGAGCAGGGAGGGTTCTTTAACGTGCCAACACCTACTGTGATACGGGACCTCTGTTTTTACTGTCTCATCTGAAAGACAGGGATGGCCAACAGCGGAGTGGCACTGCGGGTATCGAACCCCAGACCCCTCGGCTCAAAGGTAAAAGGTTCCTCAACTATGACAATTTGTTTTCTTTGATAACTCCAATTAAATAGAAGGAATACTTTAAATGTTTTGCAAAGTTTGTAAATAACGCATTTAACAGAAATGACTAATTAATTAGAGCAAGTTATATTCTGCTACCTTGTCGCAGTCCCGCTTCAAAGGCAGGTCCAGAGGAATCAACATGCTGGGCCTTCACTGGTTTATTTCCATGAACATCAAAGCCAAATCCAGAAGTCCGGGAACAAACCAACTCTATTTGCTGCAGTCGAGACACAACTCCCAGCATAGGTGGCTGTGACCTACTTAATCTGGCTGTGGTCTTCAAGGCACTCACCGGCAAGCCACTCACATCCTGTTCGTCTAGTTGTAGAATCTGGTCACCAGGAATTAGACCAGCATTGTAGGCAACACTCCCTTTAGCTATGGCAAGGACATAACAGGGTCCCTCACCAAATATTTCAAATCCAAAACATTTTGGCCACTTATTTGAGGTTCTTAAGGGCATACTTGTTATAGTCATACTTTTGAAAACGTACACATGATCAAGATGTATGGAAATTTACTACTTTGCATATTGGCATGGCAACAGGTGGTGTGATGTAGGCATATTAGTCAATTTCTGAAATCATGATGCTTAGGCTACCTGTAAAATAATTCAAGTAACTATGAAATCGACATTTGAGATGGAAATGAACATGCAACTTGCAACCATCAGGATATACATTTGCATTCCCCATAATACATGCATACATGTATATATGTAGAACATGGTTCCAGTCTTCTTAATACTTTTCATTTAACTCATTGACCCCTCAAATATCAAAATGAACTTGTCCAGTGAATAAAAAGGGACCTGTCTAAATATGGCATAAGGGGGTCAAAGAGCTAAGAATCTTTTGGAATGGATCTTTCTGAATTGTTCAGGATAGAAAGTAAGAAAAACCAAGCAAATACTGACCATGTGTACTGTACTTATTTAAATATGGTATGGTACGGGAAGAATTTTTTTTCAAATGGTTGCAAATTCCAAATGACATCTTTCTCGTGCTTATATACATTTGTATGAATGAGATCGATTGTGCCTATACTCACATCATTCACCATGACAACCAAAGTGTTTTCTCATGCAATCTACATACATGTACTCTGGCATGCATATACATGTACATGTAATTCGTCATATGACAGTTTATTTTAATACCATATTAAGAAATATCCTACTCATGACTATTTTTTTACAAAAGGTAAAAAAGTGTTTTGAGAGAGAGAGAGTGAGAGAGAGAAAGAGAGCTTTGATATAGGGAAATCATATGCAATTCCAGTATTTCTGAATAAAAACGCTCAAACAATAGATGTGAATTTGGCTAGAAAATGTATGCACGACGTAGGCCTATCTCTAAAAAGGTACCCGTATATGTAAAAGGAATTGTTAAGCATGGGGCTGTGGAGAAAAGAAACATTATTTAGATACCAGTAGTTGTATTCTAACACACACACCCTGCATGTATTAATAAATGACAGTGTAGAGCTACAAATTTGACATGTGCTCTTACTAATGGTCAATAAGACGTTAGGGTTCTTAATCATACTGTCACCTACTACAACACAGGACCTTGCCTTGAAATGACCCATTCCAAAGACAGGAAATGACAGTTGCCTCTACTGAGTGGACTTAAACCCACAACCACATCTGAAAGCATTCTGCAAACATGTGACCCCAACAATAGAGCAGTAAGGGCTCTCAACAAATTTTAAGAGTTCATCTGGCTCAGTTCAAGCCATGACATTTTGATACACAGTAGAAGGTACATGTACATTATCAGACCATATGGTTTCATCCATGCTATAGGTTTTATTTCAAACATTATAAAAAAAATTATTTCCCCATAGGGTGTCTTGTAAGGCAAGTGATATTTCATGGCAGTGCTATCTGAAGACAGGCACATTGCACTGCATTATTCATTTTACCAACACACCTGTGGTTAACGTTTTTCTTAAATGAATACTCATGAGAGTCTGGATCCACCAGTTCCAGTGCCCGACACTCTGGTCCCAATAACTACTTGGCTCGTAGATTAAAAACTGTATGTAAATGGTCTCATCCTTTTCCATTCCTAATTAAGGAAATTGTATTTCTGTAACGAACCTCTAGACTGTAATTTAGCGAGAGAGAGAGAGAGAGAGAGAGAGAGAGAGAGAGAGAGAGAGAGAGAGAGAGAGAGAGAGAAACATATAAAAAATATCTGCAAATTCGTTTTGCAATTTTAACTAGAGATAATTTTAAAAAGTTTGGCAGACAACGTTTTGCACAAACTCGGCCATCTGTCATGGTTTTCCAGCTCTTTACTTACATGTACACCACCCCCACCTCTCAGTAAAGTTTACTGGATCGGTAGGAATTGTTTTCCATTTATTTCATGTTATCTCAACAACAGGTAGCTACACCGCTGGACATAAAATGAGGTGTAAAAAATCATAAACTAGATTGTACCTATCATTAATTAGAACACGATAAACATAAAGAGGAAGATTTGTTAAAAGCTGAATGGTCTTTTGTTTTCGTATCCTATATACTTACGTAAAGAAAACTCATTTGTTTAAGTATATTCCCAGAAAATGCCTTAGTCCTTGTTGAAAACACACATTGCAGACCATCTAGACATCCATATATCTTGA
>JACSZP010007922.1:0-17260 GCA_016161895.1 Pinna nobilis | reverse complement strand
ATTTTACTTATATGGAAACGTCACCGTGGGACGGTGAAGGGCGACAAATTTTGCCTATGACCGGCCGTAGAGAAAGGGGGGTTCTTTAACGCCCCAACACCCACTGAGACACAGGGCTTTGGTTTTTACTGTCTCATCCGAAAGACAGGGACACCCAACCGTACCGCGGCTTGGGCTCGAACTGCACTAGGCCACGTCGACCCCTAATTTTTAACAATCTAGATCTATGAGTAACTTAACTTCTGAATCAGTCATAGTAGACGGTTGGAACTGTCCATGCGTTAGTTGGGTGAACAAAACCATGTTTACTTCGTATTAAAATATCACATCCGAAGGATAAAGAAAACTGGAAAATCAAAATATGCCAAGTTAAACAAGCTTACCCTTGCGAGAGATAGAAACCATATGCCTGTCTTTCGGATGAGACAGTAAAAACCAAGGTCCTGTGTCAGGGTGGATGTCGCGGCACGTAAAAACTTTACGTCCGTGTCACAATAGTTGTTTGAGCGTTAAAGAAACCCCAATAATTCATGACCACAAGTACAGAGCAAAGGCAAAATATATCGTCCTTTGTCTGTACTGGTGACGCAGAAAAAGATGTATCAGTCGGATGTTAAACACAACAAAACATATATCTTTGATGTTGTTTTGTCTCTAGACGATTTATATTTCAAGAAAGTAAAGATACTCTTGTTTAGGTTTAAATAAGTGATATTGTTTTTGTTGTGTTGATGTTTAACGTCCCACTCAAACATATTTCACTTACATGGAGACGTCGACGTGTGCCGGTTAGGGGCGGCAAATATTGCCTGTCCGGCACTTATGGTCATAGATAAGGGAGGGTTTTTTAACGTGCCGTCACCAACTGTGATAAGGAACCTCGGTTTTTACTATCTCATCCGGAAGACATGGACGATCAACCGTACCGTGGTATGAGCTCGAACCCCGGACCTATTGATTCGAAGTCAAGCACGCTAATCATTGGCTCACGGCGGCCTAAAATAAATGATATCAATCCTTTGGAAATCAATGACTCAATATACAAAACCGGTGTATATTTTACAAATACAAACCCTTAAAAATCCTTGGGAATAGGTGTCAGTACAGTTTTCCTACAATTGATCTTATTGATATCATTTTCAGCAAGATACATCTGGTCAGGTAAGTTGTGAAGCGTGGTGCTATATTTTTCCCTTCGAAAGCTGAGAATGTATTTATGTAGACTCGTGGGAATATAGAAAGGCGTAAGTCACAAAAGGGGCACAATTTATGCCTATTGGAATGCCAATCTCGAAACACCCTTGAAAATATAGTGCACGAGAAACTCCACCGTCTTGATGATGTCGTCTTTGGTGTACTTGTTATTGAGTTCAAGAAATATGGTTCTTTATTATCAAAGATGTGCAACTTTTGGTTTGTCCTAAAATTTGTGATTTTAGTTTATGATGTGAGATTTAAATATGACAAGATTAAATATCAAATTGCTTTAATTGAAAATAAAGACATTGAAGACCTCGTATAAATCAAATTAGTTTATGCTAAAACAATCATAAAACAATAAATATGAATGACATATTTTATATCCACGTATCTAAGAGGTGTCCTCACGTGCTACCCAATTATAGTTCCCACATCTGGAATAGAAAAGTGAACGTCGTAGTTAATATTTGTACTCCTTTGTGTTACAAATATAAAGCTAGTATAATTAGCTTAATGGAAAATGCGGGGGCGGTCGGCTGTTCCTATTTTTTTCGAGAGAGACATTTAAAAAAGGGAAAGGCAACGAACAGTGATCGATCTCATAATTCCAACAAAAATTGCAAAATAAGGAGTTGGGCAAACACGGACCCCTGGACACACCAGAGGTGGGGTCAGGTGCCCAGGAGGAGTAAGCATCCCATGTTAACCGATCACAATCGCCGTGAGCCCTATATCTAAATCAGGTAAGCGGAGTAATCCGCAGTCAAAATCAGTGTGTAAAGAATGGTCGAACAACTGTTATGAAACATGTCAGGCAGCATTCGAGCCGTTTACATGTGCGCGAAGAACCAAACTGCTGATCGTAGTTTTATTTAGGTAATTTTGATGAATAATAAAAAAGTTTACGTTAAAAGATGTGATGTCGATTAATCTGTCGCGGTAAAGTGCTATTAATTAGATCAAAGGTAACAATTTCTACCTCTGACTGTAAAACGACTTGTTTTATATCTTAGAAATGAGATTATGTAGGCCTATATTGTGTATCTAGGATTCCCATGGTACGTGTAATTTCCTTAGCTGCAAAATTGAATTAAATTATTGGTTGTAATGCATTACGAAAGATAAGATTTTATTGTCCAAGTGAAAAATCTTTCAGTTATATGGATGCAGTATAACCTGTTTGAAGATACCATCCCAGGGAAGGTAAAAATAAGGGTTACAAAAAACAGGTCGTCCCTTAATTCATGTGATTTATATAGAAAAAAAAACTAGGAAACCATACATATATGTCACATAAGACAAGGGTTTCTTTTATTCAATGGGTCACTTAGGCATGTTTGACTGTATGTCACCGAATGTTAGAAAAAGAACTACAGGAATTTTCCAATGTTCGTTACATTAGGTCACTAAGCAGTGAGAGATCTTTAAAAAAGGTATTAGCTGAAGATACCAAGGGGAAAATCAAAATTCTAAAATCGAAAAGAAGACACAACCATAGCCAAAACAAAAACAGACAGCAATCGACAAAACAACACGTGCAAAACAAAACAAAAATAGAGTAACACGAACCCCACTAAAAACCGGGGGAGACGTGAAGACATATACTTTCACACGGGTCATTAGTCATGCGAAAGATACTGATAGCAAATCCACCGACAGAGACTCAAACCAATTAATTAATTGACGATCTGAAGGCCAATATTCGATCACAAAATTGGATCAAATTTACATTTCTGAAGCATTGCCATATCAAAATGCTTTATCAGCAGATTTTGCTAGATCAATTATCGAAACTTTTTCAAGAATACTTCTACCTGATGCATTACAGTCCTCGTCAATGCGACCATCGTCATCATTATCTAGAAATCAGAATAAAGATGTCGGTGAAGAGAAATCACTCAGATTTACAAATGTTCTACAGTCCTCGATATAAACAGTATTTATAAAACAGAGTATGATACAGAGCATTCTCAAATTACATAAATCCAATCCCTCGAAAGTACTTAATTTGATAAGGGAAACTCAGGGAAACTAGTATTTACAGGGAAGACATCATGACTTAAGGATCGATAGATTTCCACCAAGGTGTCGGATTAACTGCCAAGTGATTTGAATTGCTGCTATGATTATATTCGGCTTTCGAATCATTTCTCCTTTCATTGCATTTAATATACATGTGCAAAATGTATATAATAATTACCTATATCTTAGACAGTCAAATCGTTACAAAATAGATATATATTATTGATTTTAAAATGTATCATCAGACTTTCGCTCTAGCACGGCCCCTGAAGATGGAGGCTTCGGTAAGGCATTTCTCCTAAACTCAGATGAAAATTTAAATAGTTTCAAATTTGACTTTTTACTGACCTTCGCCGTCACAGTACTCTTCGTCTATATCGCCGTCACAATCGTTGTCTATTTCATCTCCCTTTGTCATCTTTTGTACCTGGCATCCCTGAAAAATGATGTGAACAGCCAAATTAAAATGTATCAAGGAATACAGTAAAACCTCATTAATCCGGACGCCAATAATCCGGATGCTTCAGCTTCCGGACGACAGATCCAGTGAACAAAAATTTCAAACTGCCTTGCACATTATGATATGTATGTTTCAGTACTCCGGACGCTTCATTTATCCGGACAAATTGCTTTGGAACGAAGGTTTCCGGATAAATGAGGCTCCACCGTATATGATTAAACAAGAATAATAGTCTTAACATGAAGCACAATTGTGGACCCATAACAAGATGAGTCAAGGCATCTTGCAAGTGCAAGCGTCTTATGTCGGTTCTGTGACAAGGTGAAATTTGGTAAAGAGTTCATGAGGTATTTTACGTCACCAATCTCTCACATATCAATGACTAAAAGTACCGAAAATAGGCCAAGTCAGTTATATACTTCGCCTGCATTCGGTAGGGATGAGAGATAATCGAGTGTAAATTAACATTACTACACAACAGAACAAAAAAACGGGAGTAACCGCCGCTTAATCGTTACGATCATCGAATTTGAGATTATGTACAAGAAACAAGTATCACACCTGTTCCAGTTTCAACAACAAGTTTCCAAAATGAGTGTTAGAATATTTCCATATGAATGTTCAAGAACAAAACACTTTAATTCTGTGGGACATTCCATTGGAAAATCTAATTATTGCGTGCATTTCCAAGTTGATTTCACTTTTATCTAACATCCCATTCAGGAATCTGTCAATCATATGGAGACACAGCCAAATACCGATGGTGAGCTTCAAGTGCTTGTCATAACTCTGCGCTTACGGCCACTGAGCAGTGAAGAGTCTGAACCGGTACCTACTATGGCACGGACCTCATCCGAAAGACTCGCGAATGTCGTATCAGAGCTTGATTGTCGCAGCCCGAACTTAACACAAGATTACAAAGGCTGAAAATGTCATCCACCGATACGGTTGTCACTTAATGCTCAATATTTTGGTTATTTGATTAATATTGCTCAATTCATTTAGGAGCGATGTACGGGATGATTCAAATTATTCATAGTTTGGTGTGTAGGACACGTTTACCATATTTAATTCTGAAGTAAACATTTTAAAAACCACATAAACTTAACTTCAATATTATTATTTAAAAAAAAACCTACAGAATTTATTGGAGCCAGCAACAGACCAACGGGAAAGCCGTACGACTCCAGGTTAGCTTTACCGAAAAGGATTCCACCAATCACCGAGGTCGGGGTTGTGTGAGAGACGGTGTGAGTTCCCGGTGTTATACGAACGAACCCGCCAACAAGATTAGTTCCTGGAATAGTATGATAATGTGCATTTTGTGGCAAAATGTTTCCGTCCAGTCGTAAACCCGCCTTATTCGAACCCTCGATAACAAATATGAAATAATTTGTGTAATTTCCACGGGAATATCGCGGAGTTGTGAAGGTGTAGTCGGCAGCATATTGTTCAACTGGCGGAACCATAATCATGGACGGGTCTGCATGGTCCACGTGTGATTGGGTCAAGGAGTACTGCATGAGAAGTATTGGTTTGTCTGAGGTCATCGAAGCATAAAGGTTAGAAGCATAATGTTTTTGGACATATGATCCCGCTGTGTTGATCACGAAAGAATCATGGAAGGTTGTGTTTTTTACAATACCATTTACGGTAACCGTTGTGTTATCCTCACTTGCCATGAAACGGAATATATCACCAACTTTGCGCTCCGGCACTGGGACTGTGGCGAAGTCCTTCCCCCAAGATTGTACAGGAGGCAATTGTTCCACCAAATGGTCACGTGACTTTCCTGTATTTCCGACTGTTGTCTTTTTGTTTCCACTCAGTACAGATACTGGACTGCTTGCTATTATATGTGACCCGGTGAGGTCATTGACAGAGTGAAGTTCAAGTGTGTCTAGTCTGTCCATCGTGACGTTAATCCACTGTCCACCTCTGTAATTATGACCATTGTATGTGACATTGAGCTTGGGATTATTTGCCAGGTGGATGGACACTTGTGTGTTATCAGTGACACCGATCACCAAGAAAACGGTGTAGTAATGCGCAGGAGAATAGGACATTGTATAGTACTCAGTTCCTAGAACGTCCGTCGGGAGACCTAAATAGCCATCGTCTGATAACTCCTCCCGGTTTACACCATACACAACAATCTCATCGTCAGCCTCAATTAATACTCCCTTTGAACTCATTTCAGTCTGGTGAAGTCGTATATGGGGATCTATTTGCAGATAGTGAACCTGACCGTCAGTAACTGTGAAATGCTCATCTAAATGTACATTCGGGGCTTTTGGGGCAGTCACGTGTACATGGACAACTCCAGATTTAGCAGTGGTGATGAAAAGTTCCGGTTTGTAATCTGTGGTTTGGAAAACTTGGTTGTCCATAAATCCTACTATAAACTCAGTCCCCCTATTATCGAACGCCGCTGAAACGAAATGAATATTTGTTATCAACAATGTATTCCAAGCAGTTTCAGAGTGTAAAAAATTATTAAAAGCCTCTGGCAACAGCACTAATCTGAGAGAGAGAGAGAGAGAGAGAGAGAGAGAGAGAGAGAGAGAGTCCATTGGGCCCGTTGTAGTAATGAACGTCTTAAGACCGTTAGTTTATGGGTACAATCCTCAGCAGAAATGGCTAGCTTTTATTGTCGGTTAGGACGAGGAAGTTAAAACCGACGTCCAATATCACAATGTGTGTCGTCACGTCAAAGATCAC
The DNA here is from genome assembly GCA_016161895.1 of Pinna nobilis. NCBI lineage: Eukaryota > Metazoa > Mollusca > Bivalvia > Pterioida > Pinnidae > Pinna > Pinna nobilis. The sequence continues at coordinate 10,857 of JACSZP010007922.1, read as the reverse complement.
GTCGCTCTTCACCGTTCAATGTACATAACCACCCTGCAATGCTCGCACATTGAAACAATCGGCACATTCACATAATTTAAAAATCCCTTAGAGGATCGTTGCACAATTACACGGCAACTTATACGAGACATCAACAAATATTTTCGAACGCCTTTAAGGCATGACATTTCTTTGACACATAGGGTCATTAAGCAGAAAACATTTTCCATATCCATACTTTCTTCTTAAAGAATCATCAAAACAAGTACGGTCAACTAAATATATAACGAAGTTGAAGGGAGCAAGATATATATCTCGTTATAGCCGATCTTCGTTATTCGAAATTACAAAGTAGGGCATGAAATGTGCACCGGGAATAGAAATCTTCTCGTAACAACCGGTACCTCGTTACATGCGATTCTCGTTATTTGCGGAGTTGACTGTATGTTAATTGTCGAAATAAAACTCGAGACAAATATATTATGAACTTTAAACCATGGCGGCAGCCCCATATTGTGAAGCTAATTTATTTTCTAAAGGCTTTCCAAATGCATCGTTTAGACATTTTAATGAGTTATGTAATATTTCACGACAGTATTGGATAGTATGACACGTAAACATTCTTTCTAAGGCGATACCAAATACCGACATCTTGCATATTTTCCCATCACTTTTTTACTTACTATTGCTTCAATGCCTCTTTGTTATTGAGATTTAAAAAGAGTCAAGTACCTACTATGACATGCAGTGAAGAGGACGGAGAAAAGAACGAATATATATTCAGATCCCATGCTTCTTGGTATTTCTTCTTGCCAAGTATTTGTTTTATCTATGTATTTCACGTTTCATGAATTATGTGCCGGTATTATCTTAAACTATGGTAACATTTAAATAGGTGTTCTAATTCCAGGACAATGGAGTCAACATTCTCTTGTGTGGGCAACCGTGGTTCCGTGGTTAGCGCGCTCGTCTATTCATCATGGGATCTCTTACCTGCCCCTGTCCTTCGGGTGGTACTGTAGAAATTGGAGTCCCATGTCACAGTAAGTGTCGACACGATAAAGGCCCTCTCTGCTCTATGGCCATACGTGCTAAGGATAAGTCAAGCGTGTTGACTGCACTTCATTGACGTCGTCATATAAGTGAAACGTGGGGTGTTAAATAAAACCAACCAACCATTCTGTTGGTGCACCGTTCATTTTTAAGCAAGTGAATAAGTAATAATTATAAATGACCGGTTACTTTATTGGAGGAAAGCCAAAAGTTTTGTTCTCCTCCAATACTTTTGTGTCTGTAGGCAAACTTTTAAATCAGTCACGGTTTGAGGTTTGAGATGTGCAAGTGTTCGTTATATGGACTTAATCATTTATACGTCGTATGAAATATAATCGCAAATCTGAAGGAAATATGAAAATAAATAAATAAATAAAAAAACATTATAAGTAGTCTTTTTCAGGTCGAAAGCGGTTACTGAAAAGGGAGCGAGACCTAGTGCCCGGGATACGTCAGTATTCCGCTACTTGTTATATTATCAGGACTTGTATTTTCGAATATAACCGTTATTGTGTAAATCTCATACTATAACTCGCGTCATAAATCAGGTGGTACATGCAAGAGTTCCAGTCATGGACCGCCGTTGCCTAGTGGTTAGCGTATTCGCCCTATGCTCGTGAGGTCGTGGGTTCGAGTCCGAGGCACTCTGCGGTTGGTTTTCCCTGTCTTTTTGGATGAGACAGTAAAGAACCGATTTCCCTTGTCACAGTAGGTGACGGCACATTAAAGAACCCTCCCTACTTTATCGCCAAGCCGAGCATAGGCAAAATTTGTCACCTTTCACCGGCACACTGTGACGTCTCCATATAAGTTAGAAATTATGAAGTGGGACATTTAACAACAAAAACATCAAACTAACCAAAGTGCCGAGCATAGGCAAAATTTGTCGCCCTTTACTTACACACTGTGATGTCTCCATACAAGTGAAAGATTTTGATTGGGACGTTAAGCAACAATACGACCAAACTAACTATCCATCAAGTTCCATTCATATGTTACATATGTATTATGTATGAAGAAAGGATACAACGTCAAGTATTCTGTTTGTTGTGATGTATCCTGGAATACCCGAACTCCGTGGTATTAACGATGTAAACGATTAAAACTGTACTTTACACTGGCACATAGCCATTGTCTTTCTCGTAGATATAGATGGAATATATCTCTACCTTAAAATGTGTTTAGTTAATGGCACACGCCAGTAAACTACGAGGACAGCGCTTCAAATGCAACTAGGTCAAACATGTGTAGCTCGTCGGCCATGAATGTAACTCCGTGGTAACCCTGATATTAGGTACTGAATTAATACAGAACAGAGGCTTTGCGGTACTATGGACAATGGACTTAGCAAATCTAGTCATTTATGGTGGATCTTGCTTTTATTTTGTTGTTTACCTGTGTTTGACGCTTTTCCCCTGGAAATCTCCGAGGGAGTTCCTCTGATATTTATAGATGACCTTTAAACTAAATTTGACGTCATGCACGCGTTTACATACAAAATCCCGCGGGATTTTGAAATACCACGGTCTTCGGCTTACCACGGACCTAGTGTATCCGACGATAAATGTTTATTGAAACATGTTTGTCCGGAATTGTTAAACTCTGTATTGTGATAAATGAATGTTTTGAAAGATAAAATAAGGTATTCTGTTAGATTGAAATCTTGTATTTTAGCATTCAACACACCAACACACAAAAACTACTACAAGTGAATAATTTGGCATACTAACAATAAGATATAGAGTCAGGGAAATAAAGATGCACGCGGTTTTCCCCCTTTTCTATGAACTATAAGATGGCATCAAACAATATCTAAAACAAACGAAATGATCGACATTAAATAGTTTACACACATAGATAAAAGTTAAGGACAAAGCAAAGCTTCTCGAGATCAGGGTCAAGGTGAAGATTAAAATGGAATCGGCAGCATGTAAGATAATATATAAAGTTAAGGATTTGTCTAAATACAGAGAAATCGGTTTACCGGTTAAAAGAGAAATCGTTCGTTTTTGTAAGAAAATGTATCTTCTATTACATAAAACATGTTTTTAAAAACAAATGTTACTCTCATCCAATATTTCGTCAGTAGGTACAGGTTTTGAAACCGAAAGTAAATAAAAACCGAAAGTGAAACGTCACTATCTTACAGAAATTGTTTGATGCTCTTAATTATCCCGATTATAAAACATCTAATGTTTTAAATGAATTCTAAAAACAACTTTTATAATTAAATATTTTTTAATCCTGAACGGCAGCCCGAAAAGTAGGGAGGCCGACACCTCCTCTGACAGTGTTGTCTCATCCGAAAGACGGGGAGAGTCTACCGCAGTATGGGTTGGATTCGAACTCCAGACCTCTCGATCAGAAGGCGAACAGGCAAACACCTAGGCCGCGTGACCAATGGTCAATGTATTCTGGCGTGTCTGTCTTTTGTTGGTCTTTTAAAATTAACCATGGCTACATATAACATGGCAGGTATCATTTGTTTTATATTTGGGTTTATGTGTCAGTCAAGAAAAACATTTCGATTGACTTTTGATATAGTTTTTTATGTTTTGTTTTTGAAAATGACAATTTACTTTAACCTTGGTAATGTATATTAAAACCTGAATGACAGCACTTACATTTTAGACAATTCCTTTGAGAGTCAAGACCTTTTCATTTATATCAACATTATCGGCCTTTCGATGCATCCTCTTTTTAAAGAAAATGCGAATAACAATTATGTTATCAGGCGGCGCGAGTTACTGCCTCCTCAGCGTAAGCATTTTTTTTTATAAGGAGTCATTTAATGACCCTCAAACCATGACCTCTGACCTTTCAGAATTAATGAAAATTAAATCTTTGTCCTACTGTTTTTCACAATCAGAGCACTTTGGACTCCATATTTTCCTTCATATCGTGGGTTCGTTCCTTTTTCTGTCTCTGGAATAAAGCATTATACACCAAGATATCGTAGTACTCGTTCGTTCTACATTACGTGTTGGCACGTTAAGAATCCTCATTGCTTATTGACCAAAAGTGCCAAACGTAGGCTAAAACTGTAGTTCTCTATAGTTTTTCAGACATGTCACCATTTAATTGAAAAAAATCTTGATCTAGGCGTTTCAGAATTAAAAAAAAAAAAAATAATAATAATAATAGAAAAATAATAATAGGAAGAATATTTTACAGTAGTTGTAGATTCAGTTTGATGTTATTTGGTTTAAATTTCGTGTTTCTCAAACAACATTTATCGGTGTAGGCTATTTCATAACAATGATGGCATATTTTCGTTCTGCACCAGACAGCCAACTTATTATTATCATTATTACTATTATTATCATTATTACTTTTATTATCATTATTATTATTATCATTATTTTAAACCATAATCGATATAACATCACCAGCTAATATTTTTAATATATGTTTAATATATTTTCTCCCAAACCGAATTCGGATAAAAGTGACTCGACACACTATCCAATTATTCCTGGATCTGCAACAGAAAAGTGTTAATTATAATCAGTTCCTTGTTGCGAGTTGGCTACCAAATAAAATAAATATGTAAAATTAGAAGAACTGTAATGAAAAATGAAGCAATAAGTAATAACTTTAATAAAATAAAAACTCAACTCTATTCAAAACTCTATTCATAACCCGACCCTGCTTTGTGGCGGTGAGAAGGATTTTTTTTTTTTTGCAAAATCTGATGCAGTTACACAACTTTTCTCGGAAAATATAAACATGATTGTTTTTTAATTCAACGGGATAGTCACTGATAAAGTGATTGTCTAGTAATATGTAATCAGCGCCATTCTTCAGCTACAAATTTTCTAAATTTGTGTCATTTCATCTAAAAATGTCACTAGGACATCAGAACGTGACCTAATCTTTGCTTCTTCCAACTATAATACATCAGAATATGCCATGAAAAGGACGATGTCTTTATTCAATTCTTTCAGATTATTTTTACGCTACATTAAACAATCGTTAAATTAATCTGTGAAGTAGTTTTATAAAGTAAAATGGTTTTCTAAATTCTGTTTTTTGTTTTCTGATTTAGAGCGAATCATGATTTCCTGTAAGAGTGCGCGCTTTTGGAAAGACTTTTAGTATTTGAGGCCAAGATAAGCAATCACTTAGTATTTGATTTGTAAAATACTTGTGTTCTGTGCGGAACAAATCTGAAGACTTATGTATACATAATTTGGTCTAAATGAATGTATCATATCATTCTTACCTGTTCCATTACAATCTTCGTCAATGCGACCATCGCCATCATTATCTAGAGAAAAGAGCAAAGAATTTTATAAAAAGGAATCACTGACAAAAATTATAACAAGCTGTATTTGGGAAGTAACAGTATAATATTAAGACTGGTCTCTGCCGTTTAGGCTCTCGAAATTTCATGACTTTGAATAATTCTTTTCTTATAAAATATCTTTCAAATCCACGGGATTTTCAATTTGATTTGGTTAAAAAAGTAATTACGGCGTTTTAAGTAGGGAAATAAAACTCATTTCAAATTAAACGGGAATTCAACATATCAGGGTTCAACACAAGTGGGTTCAATTGTATGTACAGGCTAACCTTTCTGAATTAAAGGACTGCCTGTCTTATGTGACCTAAGTGAGTGGTTCCCAAATGATTTTTCCTTTTTAAATCACCTGAATTAAGAAACTACCTGTTATGTGACCCATTTTTGCTCCTTCCCTTGGACGGTCTCTTAAAACAGGTTAGACTGAATATGAATACAGAATATGTCTACCTTATACAAAGTAGACATCAAAAATATGTCATACGTTTGATGACGTCATCGCAGAAGTACCAAGGTATGTCCAAAAAATCAGGTCTTAATAGACACGACGAGCTGAGGAACATTCACGGTATCAACACGGAAAACAATGCCAAATCTACAACGGAATGTGACCGTCATAAAATATCACAGTGACGTCAACTTTACCGATGTCTTAGTCATAGCACATTTTTTTCCAAAACACAAACCCTTTGAAATTACTAAAACCCATATGGGTGGTACAATATCACGGCTTTTGCAGGAGTTTCCAACATGATTGATATAGCATTGCTACCTATCCTTACTTGACCCTTCAAACTTAATCTATCTCAATCGTAAAATTGTGTCCCTATTTGATAAGAAATAACACGCCTATAACCGTCTTATGATGAAATGATTCAGCTATAATATTATACTGACCTTTTCCGTCACAGTCCTCTTCATCTATTTCGCCGTCACAATCATTGTCTACTTCATCTCCCTTTGTCATCGCCTGAGCTTGGCAACCCTGGAATATTATATAAAATACAAAACAAAGAATGACCAAAGGATAAACTTTGACAAATTGAGGAAGATAACAATTTCAACATTAAGATCACTATCGAATCTCAAATGAGATTGTACAAAGGCTAGAACTACCAAATCATTCTCAGACAAAATATTTACTCAAATGTAAGATTTAAAGTCTTAAGAAGTTTTTCTACTTGAGTGAAACGAAACAAAGAATAATCAAAAGTTAAAAAACAAGGTCCGAGATACATAGTTTTTAAAATTGTAGTCTTTAATTTTATGAAACAACTAGGAGTTAAATATAAATTCCACAATTGTTCAGTTATAGATGTGTTTACCCTTTCAAGCCAAATGAAACAAAAATCATATATACAGTAACATTAAAATATGTCAATAAGTATTGGTATCAAAATAACAATTTGTGGTCTACGACAATATTGAAGGTTTCAGAACTATTAATAATTGAGGCAGATATCTTGATCAATATTTTTACTTTTTCTTTACTTTCTTTTGGAATGAATGTTTATCTCACCCAGTCCTTACCTTAAAATGACATTTATTCATTCTTACCAACATAACCGGACTTGAAAAAATATCCAGTGAAATTGTTTTTTTGTTGACTTTTGGTCAACTGAAAAATATCTGAAATTCTGGATCCCCAAGCATAAAACTGATTACCCACATTGTCATCAAAAGTGAAATTTTATTATTAGATAATATGTCACTACATTCTACGTCATCTCTCGAAATACGGTTCCTATAATCTAAATTGCTATTGAAATACAGACAGTGTAAGATCCCAACGTCGTTATAAAGCGTTACGGTAGTACTTGTGTTTAACCATATTTCTCTTTTTAACATAAATGTGGGTAATCAGTTTCTTGCAATTTCAGCGCAAAATTTGTTCAAAAATTTTCAAATTTTCCTGGACTCAGCTTCCAGGGCTTCAGTATTCCCTACGTCGTTATAAAGCATTACTGTAGTACTTGTGTTTAACCTCATTTTCTCTTTTTAACATACATGTGGGTAATCAGCTGCAGTTTTTGCAATTTCAACGTAAAATTTGTCCCAGAATGTTCAAATTTCCTGGTGCCTGACTCAGCTTCCGGGGCTTCAGTAATGTATATAACAAATTAATGCTCAACATTAATTATAAGTTTCAAGAAAAAGGTCATCTTCTTTGAGAAGGTCATCAGTAAGTTTGGGTCATTCTATACGGCCGTGCCTAAGATTATCATCCAATATTGTGAGAGTGGTGCTCTTTTATGTTCAATTGAACGGATGTACCAAAGTAGTTGAAGTTAATCATATTACTCTAATTCATGCCAAAGAACCGAAATGGCCAAATGGTAGCGAGTTTGCTTTCCAATCACCGGGTTATAGGATCAAACCTACCTAGGAAGCTACCGCCTTGACATCTCGATACAAGTCAAAGATTCGTGAGTGTCATGTTACACTACAATACAACCAAATTTTTATCAATTCTTCACTGGGCCGTTAAACATCAAGCAACACAAGCAACTAGAGATCAAGCTGAAGCGCCATGGAGGTCTGAACCTCTAGTCCTAAAAATGCCGTTTTTCCCTTGTCTTTTGAATGAGGCGATGGACCCATTTTCCAAGGACAGGTTCAGAACGTTCATACGATTATAGCTACCTACAGGTCCGAAATCTAATCCTTTGGAAACAAACTAGACGCAAGCGAAAGAAGTTAAATATACAGTTATGAAGTTGTTCAATAACGAATCGGTATAAACCAAATTCAGTGTTATAACGAAGAGGAATAAAATCCTCCCCAAAATTACTTTTTATATATGTAGTGATTCTGATGTTTAAAACGAATGAAGCCCATAACGAAGTCAAAAGTCAATCCCCTTTGACTTTGTTATAAACCAACTCCACTGCATATATTAGTCTGACCTCTTTAACGTGGTGTAATACGAGTCATCGAGTATGGCTGTTAAGGTCAGTCGTCCCTGTCCATGTATGATACCCAGCAATCTGATAGAGTATCGATACTAATACCAAGACAATATCATTTCAATCTTATTCCATCAATTAAAACAGTTTAATATTACTTTTATCAAGAGGGACCTCCGTGGCCGAGTTGTTAGCGTGTTCGACTTCGAATCGATGGGTCCGGGGTTCGAATCCGCGCAAAGTCACTCCGCGGTTTGCCGTTTCTGTTTTTACGGATGAGGAAAAAACGAGGTCCTGTGTCACAGTAAGTGATGCCATGTTAAACAACCCTCTCGGCCAGCAGTGCCGAGCATAGGTAAAATGTGTCTCCCTTCACCGTTTGTCTCCATATGAGTGTCACCGTGTATTCTTGAGTGGGACGTTAAACAACAACAATACAACACCTTTTATCAAGGATACTTACAGAATTTATCGGGGCCAACAACAGACCCACAGGAAAGCCGTACGACTCCAGGTTAGCTTTGCCAAACAGGATTCCACCAATCACGGAGGTCGGGGTTGTGTGAGAGACGGTGTGAGTTCCCGGTGTTATACGAACGAATCCACCAACAAGATTAGTTCCTGGGATGTTGTGATACTGTGTATTTGATGGCAAAACGTTTCCATCCAGTTGCAAGCCTGCTTTGTCCGAGCCTTCTATCACGAACACAAAATAATTTGTGTAATTTCCATGAGAATATTTTGGAGTTGTGAAGGTGTAGTCTGCAGCATATTGTTCAACTGGCGGAATCATAATCATAGACGGGTCTGCATGGTCATGTCTGCCTTGGGTCAAGGAATATTGCATCAGTAGTATTGGTTTGTCTGAGGTCATCGAAGCATATAGATGAGAATCATAGTGTTTCTGGACATATGATCCCGCTGTGTTGATCACGAAAGAATCATGGAAGGTTTTGTTATCTACTATACCGTTTACGGTAACTGTTGTGTCATCTTGGCTTGCCATAAAACGAAATATGTCACCAACCTTTCGCTGCGGCACTGGAACTGTTGCGAAGTTCTTCCCCCATGACTGCACGGGAGGGAGATGTTCTACCAAATGGTCACGTGAGTTTCCCGTATTTCCGACTGTTGTCTTTTTGTTTCCACTCAGTACAGATACTGGACTACTTGCTATTATATGTGATCCAGTCAGGTCATTGACAGAGTGAAGTTCAAGTGTGTCCAGTCTGTCCATTGTGACGTTAATCCACTGTCCACCTCTGTAATCATGACCATTGTATGTGACATTTAGATTGGGATTATTTGCAAGGTGGATGGACACTTGTGTGTTATTAGTGACACCGATCACCAATAAAACAGTGTAGTAATACGATGGAGAATAGGACATTGTATAGTACTCAGTACCAAGAACGTCCGTCGGGAGACCTAAATAGCCGTCGTCCGAGTAAACCTCCCTGTTAACACCATACACAACAATCTCATCGTCAGCCTCGATCAGAACTCCCTTTGAACTCATTTCAGTCTGGTGGAGTCGTATTTGTGGATCTATCTGCAGATAGTGTACTTGGCCGTCAGTAACTGTGAAACGTTCGTCTAAATGTACATTCGGGGTTTTTGGGGCGGTCACGTGTACATGGACAACTCCAGATTTAGCAGTGGTGATGAAAAGTTCCGGCTTGTAATCTTTGTTATGGGTGACTTTGTTGTCCATAAATCCTACTATAAACTCAGTTCCCCTGTTATCGAATGCCGCTACAACGAAATATACAAAAATAAATACATTCCATAAACCCACCATTTACTCGTATCGAACCGCCACAATAGTGATGAAGAACTGGGATTGGTGGCTTGAGCTTTGAGGGGACAGCCATGATCTTTTGGTTAGCATGTTTGCCTTCTATCGGTAAGGTCTTAGGTTCAAATTCGCGCTATTACTACTATAGTTGGATTTCCCTGTCACTTTTGTTGAGATAAGTGATGACTGAGGTTCTGTATCAGAGTGTCATGTTAAAGAAGCCTTTCTCCTCAATGGTCCTAAAGACCCAGCTTGGCAGAATTTGCCGCACCTAGGTAGTTAGGGACAGGAAGTGTACATATTCAGAATGAGAACGTGTAATTGGGTATGCCGAGCCCGAACAGAAACAAATTAAGAAACTATTCGAGGCCATATCTCTGCTGTTTTATGACCATTTGTGCTGAAACTTTCACAGAAATCGAAGATCATTACATTGAATCAATCTCAGTGTCAAAATTCAGATCAAAGTTTGTTAGTTTCTTTGTTTCCAAATAGATGACGTCAAACCATGAAATTGCTACTTTGTTGCAAATTGTTCATATGCTTACAAAGGCCAGTTGTTTACATCATCTCCTTACATTGTAGAAAGATTTTACTTTTAAATGAATCTTGTTGAACACCAAGAACATTCCCTATAGGCCTAGATTCTAAATATACATGATAGTCTGTAAAAAAAAAGTAGTACCAGCCTGGTTGTCAAGGGGGCCTACCCTTGATGGCAAGTTAACATTCCATAAGAGACATTAAAAGGAAATGTATCAGTCATTTTGGCAATGCAAGGGGGAGGTAACTCTTGCTTTAGAATATCTCGAGAACCA